>JAUNZM010001881.1:0-20768 GCA_033459285.1 Clamator glandarius | reverse complement strand
ATTTATTGTGTCACCTGGTTTGGAATGGAAGCTGTAAATGCTTTAATAAATACATGGCAAGGTTGTCTAGTTTCACTGTAGCTTTTATAAATGTTCATGTATCCTCTGCTGAAACACTGTTTTATAACTCCTCTTTCACTGAGTCACAACAGGTATCCCTCTGCCATCTGCAGCAATGCACAAGGGGAAACATCCCTCTTTTATCTCCACTGCTACACATGCATCAGTATTACAAAAGCTGTATTCTAAACCTCTTCACACACATGCCAACAGATCCTCTGTTTACAATCAAGATTTGGTAAAAATAAGAAACAAACAGCAATGCTGTTTCCACAGGAAAGAAAGTCAACAGGGGGAATAGTGATGCAGGCGTCAGTCTTATAAATTAACTGAGTGCAAAGGACTCCAAACATTAAGAGAAAAGAGCCTGCAGCCTCCCAAAAGATAAAAAAAGCTTATAAAATATCTAAATGCAGGAAAGGTCAGGAGCTGAGGCTTTCTGTTAATGCTTCACGGATTTCTCACGTCCATAAAATCTGGCAGGAAAGTAAAAAGTGTGCTTGGGAAAAGAACATCCTACTTCAGAAATAAAAGGAACACATGTTCTGATCGATGCTACCGTGCTGTTCTCGGAACAGCAGGCAGCCTATGTCCATAGGCAGTCTATACGCACTGTAGCACGGCGAGGCCCTGCACCTGGTGCTCTACCATGTCATGGCAATAACCAGAGCAGGCAGTGAAACTGCCTCAGGCGTTTCCATTCTCATTAGTTCCACTGAAAACAGTAAATCTCCTCAGCCGTCCCTGGCTTTGCCTACCTGAGCATGTCAACCTCCTCCTTGGTGATGATGGTACTTGGCTCAGCTGTGCACTCTTGAGACTTGAGGACCTTCATCTCCACCTCCAGCTGCAGAAGAGAAAAGGCATTACTTCCTCCAGTACCAATAAGGGGCAAACACGAACAGCAAGAGGAGGAAAAGCAAATCATGATGATCTGCACAGACCAGATCCTTCTCAGAGTACGGATGGGAAGCACAACTCTACACGTGTTGAACACGAAAACCTCAGTTAACCCTGCTTCCCCTTGCAATCCCTTTTGCCTTCCCCAACATTTTCTCCCAGGTAGATGACGCAGAGAAAGTTGACTGTTTCTAAGCAAAGCTTTTACTTCTTTTCCAGATAATCCCCCAAGCTGTCCCCCATGGATAATGGGATGCAGAGTGTTAGGAGCTCACTGGTACCCGAGATTCAGTATTGACAGTTCGATCTCATTTAACTTCAGTTTCTCTCCAGAAGAAATGAACCACAGGATTATGCTGTCTTGTCCAAGACACCTCTGAGACACATACGTTGAATCTTAAAGACTAGGGAATGTTTCTAGTATGTTCCAACACATATTTCTCACTCAAACTGCCCAGGTAAGTCTGGCAAAAGAATTAAGAATACTTTCTGCCTCTGGTATGGCTTGGGAAGGAACTCGCAAGAAATACCACAAAATTCTGCAAACATGAAAGCTTTTTACCCAGACTCATCCCCAGGCTCCATGACTTATGGGAATCTGTATCCCCAGTTCAGCCATCAAGACAATGCCCAGATTGCTAAATGACATGTTACTTATTTCCAAACCCATCAGTAAATGATTTATTAAGGAGCATAAGAAGTGACAAACTACCTAAAGGATACTCAAGCTTCTGTTCCAGCACCACCTCCCTACTTAGACCTCCTTCACACTCATCCTTCAGATTTTGGATTTCCTTTTGTCATCTGTCTTTTAGCACCTGGCGACTAATTCCCCTAATAAATCTACTGGCGGAAACAATATTTTTCACTTAGGAGAAAAAATAATAAGCAATCCAGACCTAATTATAGATGCAAAACTTATGACCGCAGAGAGCTCAGCGCTCAGCATCAGGGTAACAATCCATTAATACACCATTCCCATTGACAGCACTGATTAGACTTGTAGAGCAAAATCCCATTGCAGTGTCAACGTTGAGCTGGCAGAAACTCCCCTATTTTACAAGGAAGAGGAGCGTATTGACACGTGTAGTCATATTGCTCAGCCAGAACTGAAATTTTGACATATTGTGTCTTTGCCCTTCCAGCCTTACCAGAAAAGACAGACAGAGTATGGCAGCACTGTGAGCAGGAAAAGGCAGAAAAAGGATGGTTGGATTATTCTCCCTCCCCTTTCTGATACCACGGGAAGGGAGCAGAGAGAGGGTAAAAAAAAAAAGCTTTAGCCAAATTTCCCTCAGTACCCTGAAGTCCTGCATTCTCCCCTTGCCTGTCAAAAGGCATCCAGGAAGAAAAAATAAGCAAAGCCCACCTGCACCATCAGGCTGTACAAATGTTAATGTATATTAGCTGCCTGATAAGATTATCACAGTCAGAAATGCTTCCCTCAATTTTCTGATTACTGAGCTTATCGCTCCCAGCTCAGCCCATCACAGATGGCTGGGGATAAAGCAAGCATGCGAGATAATTCCAGGAATGTGAATAAAAGGTACTGGGATGAGGAGCAGGCTTCGATTCCAACCTCCTCCTCGCAGGAAAACACTCATTATATCTCCCATTTCTTGTGTCTGCTGAAGCCTGGACCTATTTGCTATGTAAGAGTTTTGTGCTGCTTTCTGGACTGCATGCTGACAGCATTTGAAGATGGAAGGGCTGGTAAATATGTTATTTATCATAGCTAAGCAGGCTCAGCCTTGAGTCCAACCACCACCTGCTCACCAACACGAGCAGATAAATCATGGTCACCTTCTCAGGGGAGCAGGGGTGACAGAGGAGGTGGGTGAGTAACCTGCTATTGTGATCTGGGGTCTCTTGTGTTGGCTGCATCGAGAGATAAAAATGGAGTGTGTAATGGGCAAAGGAGACAGGACAGTGAATAAGCGCAAGCTTCAGCGGACGATGCCGGCAACAGCATCAGCGCAGGTCTTGCCTGATACACAGCAGTGACAAATTAGTGCCAGGTACGCTCAGTAGCTGCATGATGAGATTCTGCTGGATTTCTGAGAATAAGCTGCTGAAGGAGAATGAGGAGGGAAGGGTACTGGGACTGTAAGGGCATTTTATGTCATTTCTGTGTCCTACTAATTTTCAAGCGCCAAAACTACCTGGACTGAAAATCTGATGAGCCTGAGGTGAGAAGGTAGAGGAGGGCACAGTGACGTCTTTATGGATGAAACGAGCCCCAGCAGTTAAACGCTGACGTAGACCAGTTTCCCTCAACTAGGATTAAAAGTACTGGAGAGTTTCAAGCTCAGGCCAAGGCACAACTTTGAGCCACTTATTGTCATTAAAACCTCATTAATCGTTTATGAAAAAAAGAAAGTAAACCAATTAAGATATTAAATACTTCTTTCAAAAATATTCTGCTTGTTTCCTTTAACTGTTGGGGTTTCAGTGAGGAAAACAGCCCCGTCTGACGATCTCACTGAGAATATTAAAAATGTTATTTGTGTCTTCACCCACATAAAGCTGTGTCAGACATTGGCACCACCTGCTCATCCAGAAGGGTCTTCCTAGAATCATAGAATGCTTTGAGCTGGAAGGGATCTTAAAGCCCATCCAGTTCCAACCCCCTGCCACGAGCAGGGACACTTCCCACTGGATCAAGTTGTTCAAAGCCTCATCCAGCCTGGAATGACACAGGGAAGACAGAAAGCAGAGAAAAAGGCAGCGGAACTGGAGGAGGAAAACAAGCCACAGGAAGCCAGTAATAAGAGAATACAAATCCATATTCTACAAAATTTTCAGCACTATGTGCAAGCCCAGGAGGTGGGGAGGTTGCGGAGATCATTCCCCTTAACACAGCCCCTCGGGATAGGTTCAGGGACCAGGCAATGAACACGCAACGACTCATCGTGGTGGCAGAGTCTGTTCCTGCCTGGCACTTGTCCTCCTGGTACCAGTGGCACCAAGTGGCCTCCAGAAGGGATGAGGAGAGGAAGAGCCAATCTCCTCTTGCTCTTTTCTCTGCCCATTTCCCATCACATCCCTTTTCCTCAATTAATTTCCAGTCTCTCTTGTTCACCAGATGCCACTTTCAGCAGGCATTTTCTGCTTTTTGGACTAACTCAACATTCCTGCCTAAACTCTTCCAATTTTTATCAATAATTTTATATAACTGGCTGAGTTAAACTTTTATTATTTGGAATACATTAAACTAGTAGAAGCCATTACCCGGCAGAGAGGGGAATAGGGCTGCTCAAATTACCGCTCATTGCTGTATTCCCCCATTCAGTACCAAATGACCTAGGTCAGGCTTGGATTCTTTAGCTCTTTTTTTATGTTGATCTGGCTTTTTTAACAAGCGTGGAGAGCAGAGAGAGAACACTGTCCCAAAATACAGCATTGCATCTCTCATCATGAAAATTGCACGAGAGGGGCTAAGTACCTGCAGGAACTTCAGGGTTAATATTGCCCAGGATCAGACCCCCGGTGTACAGGGGTCCCAACTGGACAGAACACAGCAGCAACTTGAAAAGAAAACAAGCTATTATTTCAGGGTGTTTTTAAGTTATCCAAGGTTTTTATGACACTAGAAGAGGCAGAATAATGAGTAATGTCAGAGCCTATGACTCGCGAATAAAACACATAAACAGGTACTTAACATTTTGACTATGCGATGTTCTCTTCTCAGAATATACCGGAGCCTCTTGCTCTCAACCTAAATGATCCCATTTATCCCGAACATTTTCTACTCTCACTTCATCAGCATGAATTTCAGTCCAGCTTTATTGCTCCCAAAAGGAAGTGGGCACATCCTCAAAAGGGCACATCCAATATACAGGATAATTTTAGAATGTCCACTTCTACAAATACGCAAGTCCCCCAGAAATGAAATGCAAACACTTGCCAAAATAAAGAATGCCATCATTATTTACAAGGAAGAACATGGATGGATTTATGTCTAGTGTTTAATCAATTGAAATATCATTCGTCTTTCAGCCTTACTTTGAAACCTGCCTGGACAGGATCTCAAGATGGTAGCTCTCCTCCAAGTGTTAATGACATAGCAAACACCCACAGTAGTGTAAGAAATGTGTTTTCTGCTGGTTGTCTCTTCTGCAGGAATTAAAGATACATGAGATGACAGGAGAAACAAAATTATAAATTCCTCTCCTGACAGCTAGAAGAAACAAAACGTTACTTCAGAGAGCTGATTTTCTTGGTATATTTCTGGAATTTGTCATTTTTGATCCATATTTGTCCCCTCCAAAACAAGCATTCCCAGTCTCTGCAATGCCAAGGATCCGCTGTTCCTCTCACTTGGTTCCAGCAGGCTTCAGCCTTCCTTTCCTACTGACCTACTGTCCACACCTGCCCTCAGAACAAGACTTCTCATGGGACCTAAACGTCTACATCAAATCAGTCCCCCTTTAAAACTACATTTACAACCTTCATCACACTAAAATAATGACTAAATCTCTGTTCACGAGCCTCGTTTTGGGTAGTAAAGTACAAAAAGGAGTCAGAATCTGAAGTATTTCAAACCACTTAAAGTCAAGATTTGCCTGTTGAAAAGGGGGCTGGTTTAGTCGCCCACATCATGTACATGTATTCCACAGAACACATGCTGGAGACACACAGTTATTATTTGAATAATGAGTGGATTTTAGTGAGGGGCTGATACAGCAATCTTCTCCTGATGAAGTGTGTTTGCACGTCATTCAGCATTCTTGGAACTGTAAAAAGCAGGAAATGCTGAATCCATTATAAATGTCTAAAGGTTTATTTAACAATGGGCTGATGCAACATCCTTTGAAAGGCCTTCCTCAGCAAAAGAGCTGATTTTAAAAGGCAGAGATAAATAGGAACTGAATTGCATGGAGCCAGCACGGAAAGGTGAATTGAGAGGTTGTGTTTGACTACAAGTCTCAACACAATTCAAGGAGCTATTTAAATACATAAATATTTAAATGTATGAAAACCAAGCAGACTCATAAAGGAAGTGTGTACACTAAAATAGACAAAGACAGAGAAACAGGACCCCATGCGTGACCCATACACCAAGGTTTTAAAACAGGTGAACTACTCTTCCCCAGGAGCTTGATACGGCAGTTATCCCAGTGATGCTATTTGTGCTTCTCTCCAAAGGATGCAGCAGTGACTAAGGATTGTATTTGCCTCTCTCCCCAGAACAGCACAGCAAGCCTGGTGGCCTCCTGTTGTCTCAAACTTACAAATCTGGCATCGGGACACAAACACAGCATACGTGAATACTAGGAGGTTAGTTTGGGTGTCCAGCCACACTACAAAGTAGGAAGACACCATGCTGAGCACTTCCATAGATCATTCTGCTCAGCAAAAGTAGTGTCACCTCTTCCATAAGTCCAAGTCCACCGACATTCTGAAGGGTTGTTCCCCTAAAACATCTTCAGAGAAGCACATAGAGAGAACTAAGCCTCGACAGGTTTCTTGGCGAACTTCACTCTTCTCAAAGAAATAGGACAACACTTGCAAAACAAAATATCACTTGCCATTTAGAAGCAGGCTAAGCAGTCCGGGATTAGTTGGTACATTTGCTTGAGAAATTTAAGCCTTGATGCTGCTGTGAAACAGAAGATACAAACCCAAAGAAAAACAGAGATTCAATAAAAAGCGGTGTAGAACTACCTATTTCCCACTTGGCTAAAGCAAAACAATAAATATTGTTTTTCCCTCTTTAAAGACAAAGGCTAGCTGGATTAGAGTTGCCAGTCTCTATGGGTTACCCCATCTGTAACAAACTTGGTCTGCTTTTATCACTGAGAAGACAGGGCCAGAAGCAACCTTGCAGCAAAGAGTTTCCTAAAAACAAACACGTGCACATCTATTATTGTAGATCCACACCAACTGGGAAATGGACATATGCTGACTTCTGCTTCTCTCCAGTGCAGCCTGGATTGCAGTTTTTCTCCTCCTGTTGCAGCAAAAAGAGAGCAATTTTTCAAGTTTATACCAAATGTCATTCTATTTCATTTCCAAATATAATCTCCCAGAGAGAAGGTTCGCTTGCCCTATTTCCAATCTCTAAAGTTAATACACAAATTTATATTCCTTTCTCCCACTCGCTCTCCTAAATTAAGAGGTGTAATTACTAGGAACGCTTGCTACAAACGAATAAAGTGCCAAGGGAGAAGGAGCTGTCACTGCTGGACGTGTGCAGCAGCCACCCTCCTCTCACTCCCATCCCTGGAGGATCCTGCTTATGAGGCAGTTTCTATCTTTCCTATTAGCAGGGCAAGCTCACGCACAGGAGCAGCCGCCAGCCCCTCCCTTTCCAGGCAGGACAATCACAAGACACAAAATTACAAAATTAACTTCAGTCTGCCAAGGAGCCACCGGTGCTTGCAAGGATCGTTCCTCTCAGATTCACCTTTTGCTTCTCCCCTGTCCAGTTGACCTCTCGGGTGACGTCACATGTCCTTAATGACAGTGGAGAAACTCAGCTCTGCCACCTAAAAATTCAACTCCAGTCTCATCCCTCTCCCCACCTCCAGCACCCTCTCAAAAGGAAGATTGATTATTATAATCAGACTTAGCTCTGACACAGCATTTGCAATTTCAAAGCACAGCATAGTCATTAACTAATTCATCTACCCCAAGGGAGCTCTAACGAGCTTTCACCTCACACCCTTCCCATTCCCAACCTGCAGGCAGCCCACAGCCTTTCTTCTAATACCTCCCCTCTACACTGTGGTGCACCAGCACAACTTGGTGAAACTCCAGGCACTCTCAGTGAGCCAAATTCAGCCCTGCTGCAGAGGAACCCAGCTCTGCTGCTGGCAACTGAAGAGGCAAATGCACAGACACCCTATTTAAAGCAGTTATCCTATGGTTTCCATACACAATCGCAGTGGTGTAGGGTATTACAAGAAACAGTTTCTATTCTGCAAAACAAGGCAAATACTTTTGGGGTCCCAAAATTTCCATGCTCCCCTGAGAGCATCAACTGTAAAGCCTGAGCTGCATGTCTAGCTGCAAGTGAGTATGATCACATCATACCCTCCAAACGCCAGCCTCCTCCTGCACACCCCATCTTCTTCCCCAAACACCAACCATGCACCTTTGCACCAGGACTCATCCCCCAAAGTTGCCATATGCCAACTCTCCCTAGTCACCCACCTCCCTTTGCTCATCTCCACACCCTGTCCCAGCAGAACCCTGCACCCATGGGTGCTCCACACAACAGCAGGTCATAGCTGAAGAGCAATAATGTCCAACTGGAAATGCTTAACCTGTGTTCAGATGATCCATTTCAAATACTCCAGTCTGGAATACTTAAGAGAAAAAAAAGCAGGAAAATATTGATTTTCTCTCTTGCTTTTTAACCTACAGCAAATAGGTGTTACTTGACCAGAGGATAAGGTGACAGTACTGGTACTGTTACTCTGCAGCAAGGCACTAAGGACCAAGACTTGGTTTCTCAGCTGGGGTGCAGAGGGGTGTACAAACTCCTGCAGCTTCGAACAGCCTGAATGCTCCAGCTGACCCATTCAGTGTGACACTCGGGGTCCCCTTTACCCACAAGTGGTTCTAGAAGACCAGATACTCTGCTGATGCTACAGCAGCTCTGAAGGCAACTGCCCTGGTGGCCAACACAGCCTCCATCCATGTTAACAGCAAGTAATGTGCAACACCAGCCATGACACGGGCATCAGCTGAGGATGGCTTTGAGAGTTTTGTCTTACTAAGCTCTGTCCCCCAGTTTATGCTGTATTTATTTCTTTCTGGCACTCTGGGATGGGTGCAGGGTGTGACAGCTTGGAAATAAGCACCATTGGCCATTTCAGCACGATGGAATCTGGCCCAGAACAAAACTGTTAAGTTCAAGGGTCAGAGGAGCCAATATCTCGTGCAAGAGACCCACCGAGCAAAAGAACTGGAGATGTTAATTAAACCCATGAGTTTATTCGAGTGTAATTACATATTTCAAGTCTTGCTTCAATAGGAAAGAACTGATGAGGAATCTCTTCCTCTTCATCTTGCCGCAACCCTGTCCAGTCCACACTCCCAGGCGTTGCTATGAGACATCACCACCGCCGCACGACAAAAATCCCTGACAGCTCCATGTCCAAAAATCTTCTTTGCTCTAACAGCTCATTCTGAAGAAGGATCACCTAATTTCCCTGTTTGTTCAGCTCAGAGCCTCTCTGCTGTTATCAGCCTCGCTCCACCACTTCCACCAGCATGCAGATGACTGTTCCCTTTAATTACTACTGAAAGCTCCTCCCACCAGGGAGAGCAAAACAGCTGGTGTCCACAGAGAGAAGGAAACTCTGGAGTAATTAGCTTTAAACGGCTGACACCTCCTACCCGTTACTCCTGGTTAGAACTGCAAAACACAGCGTAACAGTCCCTTTAGGGAACCTGTCAAGGTGTCGGACTGAATGTGCTGCAGCCTCATGCAGTGCGGCAGCGGCACTGATGCAATGGAGTTGTCTCCTCTGTAGAAGAGCATCACACAGGTCACTTCTTTCAGGCAGGAGCAGGCACTTTTGCTAGAAAGAAGTCTTCTAGCAGCAGTAATTCCCAGGCAGAGACACAAATAAATCTGCAGAGATGTCACACCTCCTCCGTACAAAGTTTGAATAACTGTTTCCTGAAAATAGATCCTCGAGGAGTTGCTGGAGCATTCAGTCAACAACTCTCATTAAACGGCAGCTTGTAATCCCACCTCTCACCCCCTCATCAGTTTTCTTGTTGAAAAGTCACCACATAATAAACAGTCAGAGGAGAATCTCTGCACTTTACTGACCGCCTAGGAAGATCAAAGGGGAAAGTGAAGAGGAATCTAACATCCATTTTTGTTCCTTCATCTCCTAACATTAATACAGTGGAGCCAATCTCTGCTTAACACTGTAAGAGAGCAAAGGAGTCTTCACTAAGCGCTAGACTTGAAAATTTAACTTAATCCTCTTGCTCTGGCTCACATGGAACAACCCACAGCCTGTACTTCAACATGCTTTAAAAAGAGCACTCTCGCTCCCAGCCCAATTCTGCAATTCACTACAGCCAGGAGCGCTGTTTTCTGGCCCGTCCGTCTCAGCAAAGGGAGGCAGGGTGACTGGGGTCAGCAGGGCTCCATACTCAAGGTGCCTTCTGACCTCCCAGAGATGGAAAACATGAGGATAGTGCAGGAGATCCAGCTATGGGAAAGCAGCAGCTCCTGCAACAGAGCCTCCCAGTTGCCTTCAAGAAAGCATCAGATGCTGGAAGGAGTCTTGTTCCCCAAACCCTTCTCCAAGGAACATGCAGAAAAGCAGATTTAAGGTCTTCTAGCTAGATGACCCAACCTGAGGCCCTCATGGGACAACAAGCAGTGGGCTTTCAATGTGTAACAAGTGGGAAATGTCTCTCCTGGTGCCAAAAAGCAAAGGTTACAGGGCCCTGCCAAGACTGCTCTGCCCATGTCAGCACCTTGGGATCATGCCTGTGGTCCCCATCAGTTGCCAGGAAGCAATCACAGAAGAAAAAGCACAAACCAATTCCCTCTCAAATACCATACGTTCAGTTCTGGTGCCAAAATACAAACCTGGCATTTTAACCTTTGGTGAACATGTTCTTGCTGCCACCAGCAATACGCTCAGAGGTCCAGCTCGGAAGGGAGGGAAGGTGTAATAGATGTGCAGTGGATGACATTAGCACTGAATACAGCGTCAACAGGACAGGGCCTGGCAGGAGCTCGATTTTAAACAGCCAGTCTTTAGAGGTTAATGAAATATTCATATGTAAGTTAAAATTCTCCTGACAAGCTCGATCCTGTAATACAACAAAGAGTTGTCAGCCTCAATTAAGTGATTCCAAAGAGGCAGGGCACTGCCATTCATTATTTACCAAGAGGTCACAGGAAAGATTTTCCTCTATGATCTTCTTCTCTCTGTGGATAAATTAGGTTTTGCAGCTCCTGCTGAAGAACTCCACTGACCTGACAGAGACACCCCAGCCCGCCACCACTATCATCACCCCTAGCATCGAACAGCCAAAGGTAAAAAACATGGGGAACAAGCTCTTCTAAGTGCACTGAGACACAAGAAGATGGGAAGCAAAACAACATAGCAAGATGATGAGGCTGTCAGAGCAGGGACTAAGGCAGCCTTGAAACTTCATTCTTTTAAGCCTTTATCTCCCTTTTTGTACACACAAAGCCAGTCCTTGGCAAGAAAAGCATCCACCTACCTCTGAGCTACAGGCACATCCACTGACCATGCCCACAATGTCCCCCCAAATCCCATAGCTAGAGATCTTCTACCTCATACCCAGGATAAATTGTGCCTATAGAATAGCATCTCTCAGATCAGATCTCTCAGGATGGCCTCTTCTGATGTAGGTACAACTTCCAAGGACTGTGAAAGCAGGAGGAAACTGGTCTCCATGCTTGTCACAAGCCAGCTGGAGATAAATGATCTCTTTGTCCCATTCTAACACGCCTGTTCAACAGACCAAGTCTTCCTTTCCCTCTCTGGAACTGCACTGGAAACACATGCTCCTTCTACAGCTTCTTCAAGCTGCCTTTTAGGCAAGGCAGCAGAAAGGAGAAGAAATACTGAACCCTCTAGGCATCCAGGACCTCTCATCCTATTTCCTCCTATCTCTCAAAACCCTGAAAATAGCAGGGAGCCCCTGCACCCTCCAGGAAGTTTTAGTTCAACTAAATCGAACCACATGAGGCTTGAGGTAGCCCATAAACTTCTTACATACCCTGTGAGGGTGGACGTGGCCTGGAAAAACACAGTGCTTGCATGCCTATTATGTCTTTTGTGCCTCAAGACCGTGGCCACCATAATAAGGCCTCTGATAATATCTCTGCCCCACTCATTGTATCTTACCAGCTCACTATACGTCAGATTTTGCAGTGGCAAAAGGACCACTAACTGCAGCCCAGCAGTTAGGAACACAAACCACCTCTCTGCTCTGCTCAGCAACTGAAGGGAAAAAAAGCCCTGCCTGCTTCTCTCTCCCAAGCTGTTGCTCCATTTATAATCCTGCAATGCAAAGGTAAGAACATATTTTCAACTCTCAGCCTATTTCCAGGTGGAAAAGTGGAGCAGTCGTCATCATTCCTTTTACAAAAAACCGAACATGTTGTGTTTGTCAGCACAGCTCGGGATTTATGGGTGCCCCTGCAGCAAGGAGTCCTCTCCAAATCGTGGGCCACGAATCAGTCTGTGCATCCTATCTAAGCCTGAATTGCTGGTCAGGTTTGGCTCAAACTATTTTCCCGCAATCCAGCAGTACCTGTCCCACGGGGAGCTCTCAGTAAGGCAGCTTTCCACTTGAGGCAGCTACGTTTCTTCCTTCTGAAAGTCCTAACTTCATGTCAGCTCTTATCGCCTTCGGTTAGAAAATGAAAACAGTCCTGGTGAAATCAAACGGTGCTGTCAAGTTCCATAAAACTTGCAGGTTAATGGATCCAACAGCAGGTTCATTTGTGTAATGGGACTTTTAAATAGACCATTTATTTCTTTTTAATTTGAAAGGAATGTACTATTTGATCCCATGTGCCTGGCTAGATTTTTAAAACAGAGATAAGCCAGAAGAACTGACTCACTAAGTCTCTTCTTCTAACCTAATTAAAACAGCACCGAGATATTAACAAGTACAAGTGTAATGCACTGACCACCTCTTCAGTCTACAGGCAGTTTATTAGCACCAGCATCCCAAAGCTTCCGCAACTCTCTCTGCTTTGCCCACAGTCACACACAATAGAAGTTTCTGACGCTGCCACAGTTTGTGCGTTGAACATGAATTTTCTAAAAGGGAACATACAGCAGATGCAACACAACCAACCATGCCCGTTCATCATTCTTTATGCGAAGACAGGACAAGAAGAAATCTTGCCTCTGTTCCTCAGAGCTCACTATATTCCTACACCATGGGGAACAGCAAGGACAAATTTTAATGCACTTGTTTACAACTGGCACTGAGAGAGGGCTTTCGGCTAGGGAAAGGAGAAGAGTAACTGAATACTCCCATCCCTTCGTACCAGGGTTTAGTCTACCACGAAAACCAAAGCTCTACATTAAAAACATGGGGAGAAGTTGAAACGGCATCAACGATTCCCGCAGACGCACTCTCCTTCTTCCAACAAATCACATTTCTAAATGAACAGGACCACACGATAAAGTGAAGAATAACACAAACACTGTGGAGCATATAGAGAACAAACAAGGTCTGCTGGAGTAAAACTATCTGATACAGAAAAAGGTGTCTCAGACACTGATCATGAAAATATATTCAAAACTAACAAAATTCAGTGAAGATCTTGGTTCATAAAATAGAACTGCAAAAACACAATTACTGATAGCACAAAGCAGGGTGACTTTTATCAGAGAGCAGCATAAACAGCTCCGAAAGAAACAGGTAGGTGAAAACTGAAGGAACTGCAGCAGAATTGAAATGCAATAGTGCAAGAGACACTAGCTAGAGCCTCTCCCAGAAACAGTCTTTGTCAGCCAGAAACTAGAAAGGAGGACAAAGAGCAGGGTGACTTAATGGATCACAGGATGAACATCAAGGGCCACACAGCAGTGGACATAGGTAATGTGATTCTGTAATGGAAGAGCTGAGCTATACCCAGGACAGAGATGGACCTGCCTGTACTGGATGTAGAAGATACTTCTGTAGAAGGTACTGCTGAAACATCAGCTGGAATGATGTGACCACTATGGTTACTCATCTTCAAAGGAGAGACAGAAAAATATGAAGAGACTTAAAGCACACTGCAGGATTCATGAGGAGACTGAAGAGACTGTTTTAAGAGAAGACTGAAAGAGCTTGATTTGTTTAACCTAGACAAATGAAATGCTAGGAGAGAACAACTGTTCTCTATAAATATGTCACAGCATAAATAGGAGGAGGAAGAACAGTCACTGTAGTTTAAGGAGAACATTAGCACAAGAGAAAAAACGGATATTAACTGCACGTATATTTTCAATTGGAACCAGGCAGGTTTCAGCTATCAGAGCAGTCATTCAATGATAGAAATGGGATAAACAACCTAAGCAGTTTCAAGAGCTTGATAAATTTATGAACTAAGCTATATGCTGCAACTGCCTCAGTTACCAAAGGACTGGACTTTAAGATTAAGGAGTCCTTTTCCACCCTTCTGTTTCTATATCATTTCATGCTGAATCAGCCTCTTTTTTCTCTCTCTTTACAAACAGTTCCATGTTTTTCAATCCGAGTTGAGAACTGGATATTTCCCTAAAATTGCCTTACTAACCCTACAGCTGTGTTCGTGCTTCAGCTCAGCTGAGTGCCACACTAATACTCTGCTTTGGGTTTATTTGCCTCAGGTAAGATGTTAGGGTAAGATCTGTCAATTGGTAAGGAGATTTGCTGATATCTTACTAAATCAGTTTGGACATGACGAAATGTACTTTTGATAGACGGAGACTTCCTGCACTGGTTGGTTGTCTCCTGTCCCCTCCCAACCTCTTGGTTCTATACACGTTGCAGCAAAGCTTCATTTTAATTTGTAACTACCACGGTTCAGTACTCTAATCTCACATTTAATTGCCATCCCATTGTACATAATACAGAGAATTTTCATTTCCACTAACAAATACCACTTTTGCTCTCATGCCTGGTCTGTTGTACTGCTTGCTTTAAGTCCAATAACTCTTAAACAAGAATTAAGTTAGCTATACTGACAAGTTATTCAGGGCAGGTCTTTGTCTACTGATGTTCACTTCTTTCATAGTATCACTGTTATCACCTGTAAAGTAAAATGCAACAGGAATTTTATCCTCACCAGGTATCTCTCAAGTATCAAAAGTCACAGTTCTTAAAAGTTGAGAGGTCTGACAAGCACTGGAAAGTGAAGTCTTAGTAATAATGCAAATGGATTATGAACCGTGTGGGTCTCTTGTTGTTTGTGTATTGACACCTGTTTTGATTTTCCCAAATTTGCAATTTTTTCCATCTGGCCTTCCAGGTAACGCCTGGTTCCCAACCACATCACGTACAGTGTTCTCTGAGTTGTTTTCTTTTGTGTATTTTCCTTTCTGTCTTCATTACTTCTCCTGATAACCATCACTGTAGGTAGTCACTGACATTCAAGTTAATCCCAAATATTATGGTTTTGATCAGACTGAACACGATTTGGCTCCTTAAAGATTCCTGACCTGCTGCCCTTAAAAAAAAGGTCTCGTGTTCTTTGCAGAGGGTTAATCAACACTTTTACTCAAGGCAAGGGACATTCATTATTTTAATTTTAATGTGATTTTATTTCTTCTGCAAGGACACTCAATTTATGCCATTCATTTTGTGACTGCTACATTCTTGGACTTCAAATCTTCTTTGCCTCTCACCCTGCTAAGCAATTCTTCTGATTCTTATATCCATCCTTTTTAATCTGCTGGAGGGTGAAATATAATTTGTTCCAATGAGCAGTCTATAGATTTCCGAGCCAACATGGGCCAACCTGTCTTTTGAAGATGAAAGCCAAAAGATACCTAGAGCACCTCAGGGCAATGAAAATACAGGTGATACTTTTTTAATACCAAGCTGACTTCCCTCAGGGATTAATGATGGAGAAAAAAAATCTTGACATGAATGCCCCCTCCTACAGAACTAGACTGAAAGAAAGTGTAAGATCAGGGATCACAGCTGGTGCTTGGATGGCAAGCTTGAGCCAAACAATTTCCTCCTGTCTATAGAGAGAGATGAAAAAGGCAAATAAAAATCAGAAAACCTACCACACTTCTGCTTCCCTCCCTCAGGGAGAGGGAAAAAATTAATAAAATAAACAGGAAAGCATTTTCTACATATAATATTTTGGTATGAGTGAAGCCCTCAGCTCTATGCCAGTAGAGCATTAAACTAACATACCCGAAGAAGCAAGGTCCTGGGACCACAAAACAGGGAACCAGATGCGTTAACTCTCCTGGCTCATCCAAAAGTACTGGAGCACTAACCTTGATACAGAAAACTTCCAGTGTTGATAAAACTGTCAGAAAAACATACATAAATACACAAAAGCTGCAGGAAAGGAGTGTGCTTAGGCTCCAAAAAAATATTCACAACACAAAACATTCTTTCCATAAATGAAAGAAACAAAAAACCCACAAACCCCTGGGACAACAAAGTCATCTGAGCCCTATCAGCCTGGTGACTCTGTTATGTACCATCTCTCTGGGTAGGCACTGTTCCCTTACAACAGGAACACACTCAAATTGCAAATAAAGAAAAATAAATAAGCAAAAGGTTAGAGGGAGAGAAAAAGCAAAGTTTCATTGTTACAATTACACAGCACAATGATAAGGGTAATTTTTCTTAAATCAAAATAAATTCTAGGTTCAAGTTCCCTGAAGGATGTAAAATATTACAGGATTTTTTATGGTTGTAATCACAAACTCAGTTCTCCAGCCACTACTGGCCGTGCCTAATTAGGCCAAAGTATGTTAATGATAGAGTGACACAGCCCAGAGATGTCTTCAGTTGCAATATTAATTGCATTTAGGGAAAGAAGCATGAATTGTGCTTATACAAGCTAATTAGTATGGGTTTGGTAATTAATACTGGAAAGTCAAATTGCCTTTGTCTTGTCAACTGCAATTAGCTGAAGATGTTTAAATTTCTTTCCTTTTATTCGTTCTTCCAGTAGTAAACTCGCTTGCAGCTAACAAGCGATGAGCAGGTGCTGGTACCGTCAACGGGAGCACAGAGAGTCCATCCCACTTTCCTCGAGCAGGACCTCGTTCCCTGGCCCAGCACAGTCTCCCCTACCACACACCCCAACCTTCTCCTCGCATTGTCCCTGTGGACACCATTCCCTGGACTAGGGCCATCTCCCTGCAAGGACACAGAGCACGCAGATATTCTCTTATCGAGGCCATTATCCTACCAGATTTATCCCAGGAGTATTTTACTTTTAAATATTGCTATGTAAAGAATGAATTATTTACCAGGGCATCTAAAACGTTCCCATCACACACAAGAAACTCCATCAAACTCGTCAGTGAGATCCAATCAGTTAGTTCACTGCCCCAGTGCACAGCGCTTCATTGCCAGCGCTCTGGGGAGGGTGGCAAAGCCATTAGCACTCTTCAGGGTGGCAACAGAGATGTCATCTCCAAGGAGATTCATCCCAAAAGCAGCCTACAGACCCATCAGACTGCGTGATAGCCCCTGACGGGTTTATTCCGTTTCACTCAGGGCCATAAGCCTGTCTGCAGAACGGCTGATGAAAAGCAATATCCCCATCTGTCAGCCCTACTGCATCCCCCCAGCCACTGAGCCTAGACATCAAACTATCAAGCAGAAGATCAGGGGTGAAAAAGGGGAAGAGGGCTGAGAAGGAAGGTGAGATGCCAGGAATCCAAACAGGCAAACAATTGCTGGTCAGCTTCAAAGGAGTCTGAAAATCAGGCCATCCAGGTGAGAGACTGATCTGGAGGGGAACCCTAAACCCCACGTAAAGAACAGGACGGCAGGGAGGAGAGCGAGGCTGACAGTTTAACCATTGAAGCCCCCGAAACAGCCTCATCCAAAAGGAAAAGGCCTTTGGCCACCTCTAACATCAGAGAAGTGTCACACCGTTGCCTACCCGGGAGACTTCTCATGGGGATGGAAGAGAATCATCTACTACCAGTGAAAGGAAGGAGCAATAGTGTCAGGCTTCTCCTCAAAAGGGAAAAAGAGGAAAAAGGTCTCTCTTTCTCTGTTTGAACCCATTTTCTTACATTTAGTGAACAAAATTCAAAATGCTGAATAAAGCCCACACTGCACAATCCGCAATCCATTGTCTAAAGTGCTACAGAGTACGGCCTAACCATGTGAGATTGGCGTAAGCCTTTTACTTGAAGATCACAAGACCTGCAGTTTTCTACTGAGTAACCCTTGGGAATAGGCACTGAATATCGACTGCTGCTTTATCCTCTGCTGATGGATGATGCACAACACCAATTAATGCTTTAACGTTGGAAGTTCCAGTTTCCTCAGCTCTGCGCTAGCCTGTTTAATATGCCAAACTTTTGAAGGCAAACAAACAGCTCCAAACCCAGGCTTAACGAGGCTAAAGAAAAACCTTGAAATGCTTTAAAAAACACACACATCAAACATTTAAAACATAACAGCAAATTTATCCTCTGATATGTCCAGTGAGCATAACACAAAATTGATTGCATAGAATTTAAAACTATAGCAAGGCAGCATATAATGAGATCAGATGGTAAATAGGATTCATTCAGTTTTCTTTGGAAATATCAGTTCTGACCTGCGTCACCAGAGGAAGTGGCTGAGCATACAAAAATGTTTGCCCACAATGTAAGACCACCCCAGAACCAGAATCAATTAGCACTCTCATTACAGAAAATCTGATGATGAAACAGCAAGGAGCACAGATAAAAAAATAGACACAAAGAAACCAGCAGACGTATGGCAACCTATTAACAGCACAGCAGGGGCACGCGGTTCTGCTCTCCAGTGCCCGAGCAGAGCTAGGCAGAAGGCTAAAACCTCAGTGATAGCACTGTATTTTTACACTGATTTGTATTTTACAGCAAACGTCTGTTTAGCACCTACTCATTAGGCCAGTGATGCATGCCCATCTTTTCATCAGGAACAAAATGAATCCAGTGTAAAATACTTCTATAGAACAAGCATTTACATCTTGGACACTGTTCAGGTTATTCTTCTGACTAGAAACACTCGCAGGAATCCCACAACTCACCCATTAGCAAAAACATTGGTTCACCAAACAGCTTAATGCTCTGACATCTCATTTATTCCTGAGCATAAAGAATCATACACAACAGTCATGAAACTGCACATAAACTTCCCTGCTGCCTGGTTTTGTGGCCTCTATTAGTTTTGGTCCTTGAGGGAAATGCCAATAAAATAGACAAACACAGCAGAAAATTAACAGATATTATAGAAACTGGCTTTGTGGTAATTCTGTCACATCTCATCTGCTTGTCCTTCGTACACTTGAGACTGAGGCCCCCGAAGAAAGGAGTTAATTCGGTATGAAATTACATGCTTGCCTGCTGATCTTGAACTGCTAACAAAGAGAAAGCAAATTGCCAAAGAAAAACAGAAGACAGACCACTAGATCTCATCCAGTGCTTGTTCCAGGTGAGTATGGAGACAAAGCATGCCAAGACTAGCAGGACTAATACAAACTTTTACAATGCCTATTTGCTATTCATTTCGGAACATTTGGAACTGATCCACTGTTTAAATGAACTAAGTTTTGCATGTGTTCCTGCTCTGTAAAACAATTTAAAAGGCCCAAAAGATAAGCACTTACCATTTCTGCTCTTTGCTTATGATTTTCCCACTTCTTCCAGAACTTGAGACAGCTGAGCCTTTAAGACAAAAAAGTAGAAAATTGAGTCTATGACATATTTTTTGACATATAATAAGACTACTTTCCTCCCCCCAACAACCAAAAAAGCCACCAAAGGCAACATAATTTTCATGGCATTGACAAGGAATTATAAGCATTGGGTCTTGTTACTTCCTATCCCCATCCCCTTCCATGAGTCAATTCTGTCCCAAAGAGCCTGCAGCCTACAGAGACAAGAACAAAGAGGTTTTCTCGCAGAGGGGAAATCCACTGGATTAGCCATCCCAAACTCCAACCACATGGTCGACTCAGAGAACTGTGCTTCCTCTCCATTTCTTTGGAAGCCTCATAAAGAGCGGTCTAAAACCCACTTAATCCTGACAAGCTTAACTTTAGAGAAAGCAGCACAGTCTCCTGAAAGGTGTGTCTGTGCATGAGGAACATTGCATGGAAAATGTTCTGTTAAAGTTCTGGGGCAAAGGGTTGGTTTTTGGAAGCCTTCAAAATTGTTGTGGAAGAATACAGAGCAGATTTTCCCTGGAACCCTAACCCTACTGAATTTCTGTGAGAAAATGTCCCAGTGCAAGAGGGTTCAGGTTTTAGGAGGAAATTTGAAAATTTAAAAAATCTCAAACTAGACTGGAAAATCCTTGTTTATACCTGTAGAGTTTGGGAAGAAATGGGAATGTGACTCAGAGAGGCAACTTTCACGGAGCTTGTTTATGAAAAAGGATTTTAAATGACATCGATATTTCAGAGGTAAGAGAAGCCCCACATACTATTTGAGTGTTATTACTTCCCATATCTTTTCATTCACAACACCTTGTAGCCTGCAATCAGCCTTTCTCTGGTTAGCAAAAAAGCCCCCAAACCTGTCACAACTGATGACAGAGAAGCTAATTTAAACAATGTAAACAAGCAAGAACTAAAAAAACCTTGCCTACCAACCAATTCACATAATTTTGAGCAGATATTCATTAAAACTCTCTGGAGTCTTTCTAACAACCTCTTGCCACACATGAAATGGGTCTTCCAAGTACTACATCCAAACCAGAGACAAATAGCAAGCAGTTTATTATCAGGAGAACAGAAACATTAAGATTTGATGGTTAACTGCACTGAAATACGAGCAAACAAAAAAAAATTACAGTCTTTGGGTTCAGCACAGCAGAAACTCAATATTGCAACCACTGAAACAGTTCAAGACTTCCCTGGCCCCAGAGCTCAGTGGAAACTGAAAAAGTTACAGGCACTTGCTGTGCAGGGCCGGGGAAGATGTGATATTATTTAAGGAATAGATTTTCAGATAAGATGAAAAAGGGGTTTAACGCAAGCCTGGGACCTGGCACAGGGCAATGAAACATGTTCATTAAACACCATGGGAGATGCCAGCTCCAACCAATCGCTGAGTCTGATGCTGAAACATCAGGAAACTATAAATTTGCAGACATCTGGGGAAGACTTTTTTCCTCACTACAAT
>JAUNZM010001880.1:0-40350 GCA_033459285.1 Clamator glandarius | reverse complement strand
GGGGGGCTCTAGAAGGGCCTGGGGGCTTTCAGAAGGGTCCTGGGTCGCTCTAGAAGGGTCAGTGGGCTTTTAGAAGGATCCGGAGAGGCTCTAGAAGGGTCTGGGTGCTTTTATAAGGGTCCTGGGGGGCTCTAGTATGATCTGGGTGCTTTTAGAAGGGTCCTGGGGGGCTCTAGAAGGGTCTGGGGGCTTTTAGAAGGGTCCTGGGGGCCTGTAGAAGGGTCTGGGGGCCTTAAGAGGGGCCCTGGGGGCCTCTAGAATATTCTGTGGGCTCTTATAATGGTCCTGGGGGGCTCTAGAAGGATCTGGGGGCTTTGTTAAGGGTGCTGGGGTTCTCTAGAAGGGTCAGTGGGCTTATAGAAGTATCCAGGGAGGCTCTAGAAGTGTCTGGCCGCTTTTAGAAGGGCCCTGGGGGGCTCTAGAAGGGTCTGGGGGCTTTTAGAAGGATCCGGGGAGGGTCTAGAAGGGTCTGCGGGCTTTTATAAGGGTCCGGGGAGGGTGTAGAAGGGTCTGGGGTCTTTTAGAAGGGTCCTGGGGGGCTTTAGAAGGGTCTGCGGTCTTTAAGAATGGTCCTGGGGCGCTCTAGAAGGGTCTGGGGTCTTTTAGAAGGGTCCTGGGTGCCTCTAGAAGTGTCTGGTGGCTTTTAGAAGGGTCCTGGTGGGCTCTAGAAGGGTCTGAGGGCTTTTAGAAGGGTCCTGGGGGGCTCTAGAATGGTCTGGGGTCTTTTAGAAGGGTCCTGGTGGCCTCTAGAACGGTCTGGGGAATTTTAGAAGGGTCCTGGGAGGGTCTCGAAGGGTCTGGGGGCTTTTAGAAGGGTCCTGGGAGGGTCTAGAAGGGTCTGGAGGCTTTTACGAGGGTCCTGGGGGGCTCTAGAAGGGTCAGGTGGCTTTTAGAATGGTCCAGGGAGGCTCTAGAAGGGTCTGGAGGCTTTTAGAATGGGTCCAGGGAGGCTCTAGAAGGGTCTGGGGGCTTTTAGAAGGGTCCTGGGTGCCTCTAGAAGGGTCTGGGGGCATTTAGAAGGATCCGGGGAGGCTCTAGAAGGGTCTGGGGGTTTTTCGATCGGTCCTGGGGGGCTCTAGATGGGTCTGGGTGTTTTTAGAAGGGTCCTGGGGGGCTCTAGAAGGGTCTGGGGGCTTTTAGAAGGGTCCTGGGGGCCTCTAGATGGGTCTGGAGGCTTTTAGAAGGGTCCTGGGAGGCTCTAGAAGTGTCGGGGGGCTTTTAGAAGGGTCCTGGGGGACTCTAGAACGGTCTGGGTGCTTCTAGAATGATCCGGGGACTGTCTAGAAGGGTCTGGGGGCTTTTAGATGGATCCTTGGGGGCTCTAGAAGGGTCTGGGGGCTTTTAGAAGGGTCCTGGGGGGCTCTAGAATGGTCTGGGTGCTTTTAGAAGGGTCCTGGGGGGCTCTAGAAGGGTCTGGGGGCTTTTAGAAGAGACCTGGGGATCTCTAGAATGGTCTGGGGGCTTTTAGAAGGGTCCTGGGGAGCTCTAGAAGGGTCTGGGTGCTTTCAGAATGGTCCTGGAGGCCTCTAGAAGGGTCTGGGGGCTTTTAGAAGGGTCCTGGGTGACTCTAGAAGGGTCTGGGGGCTTTTGGAAGGGTCCTGGTTGCCTCAAGAAGGGTCTGAGGTCTTTTATAGGGTCATGGGGTTCTCTAGAAGGGTCTGGGGACTTTTAGAATGGTCCTGGGGTTCCCTAGAAGGGTTTGGGTGTTTTAAAAAGGTCCTAGGAGGATCTAGAAGGGTCTGGGGTCTTTTAGAAGGGTCCTGGGGGGCTCTAGAAAGGTCTGGGGGCTTTTAGAAGGGTCCTGGGGGCCTCTAAAACGGTCTGGGGGCTTTTAGAAGGGTCCTGGGTGCCTCTAGAAGGGTCTGGGGGCTTTCAGAAGTGTCCTGGGGGCCTCTAGAAGGGTCTGGGGGCTTTGAGAAGGGTCCGGGTGGGCTCTAGAAGGCTCTGGGTGCTATTAGATGGGTCCTGGGGGGCTCTAGAAGGGTCTGGGGGCTTTTAGAAGGGTCCTCGGGGCTCTGGAAGGGTCTCGGGTCTTTTAGAAGGGTCCTGGGGGCCTCTAGAAGGGTCTGGGGGCTTTTAGAAGGGTCCTGGGTGGCTCTAGAAGGGTCTGGGGGCTTTTAGAAGGGTCCTCGGGGGCTCTGGAAGGGTCTGGGGGCTTTTAGAAGGGTCCTGGGAGCCTCTAGAAGGGTCTGGGTGCTTTTAGATGGGTCCTGGGTGGGTCTAGAAGGGTCTGGGGGCTTTTAGAAGGGTCCTAGGGGCCTCTAGAAGGGTCTGGGAGCTTCTAGAATGGTCCTGGGTGGATATAGAAGGGTCTGGGGTCTTTTAGAAGGGTCCTGGGGGCCTCTAAAATGGTCTGGGTGATTTTAGAAGGGTCCTGTGGAGCTCTAGAAGGGTCTGGTGGCTTATAGAAGGGTCCTGGGAGGCTCTAGAAGGGTCTGGGGGCTTTTAGAATGGTCCTGGGGGGCTCTAGAAGGGTCTGGGTGCTTCTAGAATGGTCCTGGGTGGCTATAGAAGGGTCTGGGGTCTTTTAGAAGGGACCTGGGGGCCTCTAAAATGGTCTGGGTGATTTTAGAAGGGTCCTGGGGAGCTCTAGAATGGTCTGGTTGCTTATAGAAGGGTCCTGGGAGGCTCTAGAAGGGTCTGGGGGCTTTTAGAAGGGTCCTGGGGTGCTCTAGAAGGGTCTGGAGGCTTTTAGAATTGTCCTGGGGTGCTCTATAGGGGTCTGGGGGCTTTTAGAATGGTCCTGGGGGCATCTAGAAGGCTCTGGTGGCTTTTAGAAGGGTCCTGGGTGGCTATAGAAGGTTCTGGGGTCTTTTAGAAGGGTCCTGGGCGTCTCTAGAAGGGTCTGGGGGCTTTTCAAAGGACCCTGAAGGTCTCCAGAAGGGTCTGGGGGCTTTTCGAAGGACCCTGAATGTCTCCAGAAGGGTCTGGGGGCTTTTAGAAGGGTTCTGGGGGGCTCTAGAATGGTCTGGGGGCTTTTAGAAGGTCCCTAAAAGGCTCTAAAGGGTCTGGGGCCTTTGTACTCACCTGCAGGGAGACACCAGGATCAAGCAGGTGGGTTTCCCAGGCCCGGCTCATCCTTTGCACTCCGGGTGTGCTGACCCCTGCGAATTCCCCAAATGTGCAAAATTAAAATTTTTGCTCTAGAAGCACCCAGACCCTTCTAGAGCCCCCCAGGAACCTTCTAAAAGCACCCAGACACGTCTAGAGCCCCCAGGAACATTCTAAAATCCCCCAGACCCTTTTAGAGACCCCAGTGTGCTTCTCAAAGCCCCCGGACTTTCTAGAGCCCCCCAAAACCTTATAAAGGCCCCCAAAATCTTATAAAGCCCCCCAGACCCTACTAAACCCCCTTAGGACCCTTCTACAATACCCTAGACCCTTCTATGCCACCGAGGACCCTTCTAAAAGGCCCCAGACCATTCCAGAGCCCCTTAGGAACCTTTTTAGAGACCCTCGACCCTCCTAGATCTTTCAAGGACTCTTCTAAAAGACCCCAGATACTTCTAGGGGTTAGA
The DNA here is from genome assembly GCA_033459285.1 of Clamator glandarius. NCBI lineage: Eukaryota > Metazoa > Chordata > Aves > Cuculiformes > Cuculidae > Clamator > Clamator glandarius. The sequence continues at coordinate 36,832 of JAUNZM010001880.1, read as the reverse complement.
GGTAGGGTTAGGGTTAGGGTTAGGGTTAGGGTTAGAGTTAGAGTTAGGGTTAGGGTTAGAGTTAGGGTTAGGGTTAGGGTTAGAGTTAGGGTTAGGGTTAGGGTTAGAGTTAGGGTTAGGGTTAGGGTTAGGGTTAGGGTTAGAGTTAGGGTTAGGGTTAGGGTTAGAGTTAGGGTTAGGGTTAGGGTTAGGGTTAGGGTTAGGGTTAGGGTTAGGGTTAGGGTTAGAGTTAGGGTTAGGGTTAGGGTTAGAGTTAGGGTTAGGGTTAGGGTTAGGGTTAGGGTTAGGGTTAGGGTTAGGGTTAGGGTTAGGGTTAGGGTTAGGGTTAGAGTTAGGGTTAGGGTTAGGGTTAGAGTTAGGGTTAGGGTTAGGGTTAGAGTTAGGTTAGGGTTAGGGTTAGGGTTAGGGTTAGGGTTAGGGTTAGGGTTAGGGTTAGGGTTAGGGTTAGAGTTAGGGTTAGGGTTAGGGTTAGAGTTAGGGTTAGGGTTAGGGTTAGAGTTAGGTTAGGGTTAGGGTTAGGGTTAGAGTTAGGGTTAGGGTTAGGGTTAGGTTTAGAGTTAGGGTTAGGGTTAGGGTTATGTTTAGGGTTAGGGTTAGGGTTAGGGTTAAGGTTAGGGTTAGGATTAGGGTTAGGGTTAGGGTTAGGGTTAGGGTTAGGGTTAGGGTTAGGGTTAGGGTTAGGGTTAGGGTTAGGGTTAGGGTTAGGGTTAGGGTTAGAGTTAGGCCAACCTAGGACCTTCAAGGGCCCTTGTAAAAGCCCTCAGACCGTTCAACATCCCTTCAGGCCCCTCCTAACAGCACCCAGACCTTTCTAGAGCCTCCCAGGACCCTTCTAAAAGCCCCCAGACCCTTCTAGACAACCCCAGGACCATTTTAAAAGCCCCCAGACCATTCTAGACCCTCTCAGGACCCTTCTAAAAGCACCCAGACATTTCTAGAGCCCCCCAAGACCCTTCTAAAAACCCCAGACCCTTCTATAGCCCTCCAGGGCCTTTCTAAAAGAACACAGACCCTTCTAGAGCCCCCCAGGACTCTTTTTACAGGCCCCAGACACTTCCAGAACCTCACAGTACCCTTCTAAAAGCCCCCAGACACTTCTAGAGACCCCCAGGACCCTTCTAAAAGCCCCCAGACACTTCTAGAGCCCCCCAGGACCCTTCTAAAACCTCCCAGACCCTTCTAGAGACCTCCAGGGCCATTCTAAAAGCCCCCAGACCCTTCTAAAAGACACCAAGGATCTTTTAAAGACCACAGACCCTTCCAGAAACTCCCAGGCCCCTTCTGAAAGCCGCCAGACCCTTCTAGAAGCCCAGGGGGCCTTTCTAACCGCACCCAGACCCTTCTAGAGCCCCCCGGGACCCTCTTAAAAGCCCCCAGACCCTTTGAGATCCCCCCTGGATCCTTCTAAAAGCTCCCAGACCCTTCTAGAGCCCCCCAGGACCCTTCTAAAAGCCTCCAGACCCTTCTAGAGCCCCCCAGGACCCTTCTAAAAGCCTCCAGACCCTTCTAGAGCCCCCGAGGACCCTTTCTAAAATGCCCCAGACCCTACTAGAGCCCTCCAGGACCCTTCTAAAAGGCGCAGACCATTCTAGATCCTCTCAGGACCATTCTAAAAGCACTCAGACCCTTCTAGAGCCACCCAGGACCCTTCCAAAAGCACCCAGACCCTTCTAGAGACCCCCAGGACCCTTCTAAAAGCCCCCAGACCCTTCTAGAGCCCCCCAGGGCCCTTCTAAAAGCACCCAGACCTTTCTAGAGCCCCCCAGGACCCCTCTACAAGCACCCACACTCTTCTAGAGCCCACCAGGACCCTTCTAAAAGCCCCCAGACCCTTCTAGAGCCCCCCAGGGCCCTTCTAAAAGCACTCAGACCCTTCTAGAGCCCCCCAGGACCCTTCTAGAAGTCCCCACACCCTTCTAGAGCCCCCCAGAACCCTTCTAAAATTCCCAAGACCCTTGTAAAATCCCCCAGACCCTTCTAGAGCCCCCCAGGACCCTTCTAAAAGACCCCAGAACCTACTAGAAACACCCAGGATCCTTCTCAAAGACCCCAGACCATTCTAGAGCCCCCCAGGACCCTTCTCAAAGACCCAACACTCATCTAGAGCCTCCCAGGAGCCTTCTAAAAGCCCCCAGACCTTTCTAGAGCCCCCCAGGACCCTTCTAAAAGCCCCCAGACCCTTCTAGAGCCCCCCAGGACCCTTCTAAAACCCTCACACACTTGTAGAGCCACCCAGGACCTTTCTAACAGCACCCAGACCCTTCTAGAGCACCCCAGGACCCTTCTATTAGCCCCCAGACCCTTCTAGAGCCCCCCAGGACCCTTCTAATACCCCCCAGACCCTTCTAGAGGCCCCCAGGACCCATCTGAAAGCCCCCAGAACATTCTAGAGCCACCCAGGACCCTTCTGAAAGAACCCAGACCCTTCTAGAGACCCCCAGGACACTACAGAAAGAACCCAGACCATTCTAGAGCCCCGCAGGGCCCTTCTAAAAGCCCCCAGACCCTTCTAGAGGCCCCCTGGACCCTTCTAAAATCCCCCAGACCCTTCTAGAGTATACCCCGACCACTCTAAAAGCCCCCAGACCCTTATAGAGCCCCCCAGGACCTTTCTAAAAGCCCCTAGACCTTTCTAGAGCCCCACAGGACCCTTCTAAAAGCCCCCAGACCCTCCTAGAGACCCTACAGGACCCTTCTAAAAGCCCTCAGACCCTTCTAGAGCCTCCCAGGACCATTCGAAAAGCCCCCAGACCCTTCTAGAGCTCCCCAGGACAATTCTAAAAGCACCCAGACCATTCTAGAGCCCCCTAGGACCTTTCTTAAAGCCCCCAGACCCTTCTAGAGACCCCCAGGACACTACTGAAAGCACCCAGACCCTTCTAGAGCACCCCAGGACCCTTATAAAAGCCCCCAGACCCTTCTAGAGCCTCCCAGGACCCTTTTAAAAGTCCCAGACTATTCTAGAGCCCCCCAGGACCCTTCTAAATGCCCCCAGACCCTTCTAGAGCCTCCCAGGACCCTTCTAAAAGCATCCAGACTATTATAGAGGCCCGCAGGACACTTCTGAAAGCCCCCAGACCTTTCTAGAGCCCCCCAGGGCCTTTCCAAACGACCCCAGACCATTCTAGAGCCCCCTAGGACTCTTCTAAAAGCCCCCATACCATTCTAGACCCCCCAGGACCCTTCTAAAAGCCCCCAGACACTTCTAGAGACACCCAGGGTCCCTCTAAAAGAACCCAGACCCTTCTAGAGCTCCACAGGACCCTTCTAAAATCACACAGACCATTCTAGAGCCCCCCAGGACCCTTTGAAAAGCCCCCAGACACTTCTAGACCCTCCCCGGATCCTTCTAAAAGCACCCAGACCCTTCTAGAGGCTCCCTGGATCCTTCTAAAAGCCCCCAGACCCTTCTAGAGCCTCCCCGTATCATTCTAAAAGCCCCCAGACCCTTCTAGAGCACCCCAGGACCCTTCTAAAAGCCGCCAGACCCTTCTAGAGCCACCCCGGATCCTTCTAAAAGCCCCCAGACCCTTCTAGAGGCTCCCTGGATCCTTTTAAAAGCACCCACACCAATCTGGTTCCTCCCAGGACCCTTCTAAAAGAACCCAGACCCTTCTAGAGGCCCCCAGGACCCTTCTAAAAGCCCCCAGACCCTTCTAAAGCCCCCAAGGACCCTTCTGAAAGCCCCCAGACCCTTCTAGAGACCCCCAGGACCCTTCTAAATGACCCCAGACCCTTCTAGAGCCCCCCGGGACCCTTTTAAAAGCCTCCAGACCCTTCTAGAGGCCCCCAGGACCCTTCTGAAAGCTCCCAGACCGTTCTAGAGAACCCCAGGACCCTTCTAAAAGCACCCAGACACTTCTAGAGCCCCCCAGGACCCTTCTAAAAGCCCCCAGACCCTTCTAGAGCACCCCGGGACCCTTTTAAAAGCCCCCAGACCCTTCTAGAGCCTCCCAGGACCCTTTTAAAAGCCCCCAGACCCTTCTAGAGCCCCTCATTACCCTTCTAAAAACCCCCAGACCCTTCTACAGCCTCCCAGGACCCTTCTAAAAGACCCCAGATCCTTCTAGAGGTCCCCAGGATCATTCTAAAATACCCCAGACCCTTCTAGAGGCCCCCAGGACCCTTCTAAATGCCCCCAGACCCTTCTAGAGCCTCCAGACTATTCTAGAGGCCCGCAGGACCCTTCTGAAAGCCCCCAGACCTTTCTAGAGCCCCCCAGGGCCCTTCCAAACGACCCCAGACAATTCTAGAGCCCCCTAGGACTCTTCTAAAAGCCCCCATACCATTCTAGAGCCCCCCAGGACCCTTCTAAAAGCCCCCAGACACTTCTAGAGACACCCAGGGTCTCTCTAAAAGCACCGAGACCCTTCTAGAGCTCCACAGGACCCTTCTAAAAGCCAACAGACCCTTCTAAAGCCCCCCAGGACCCTTCTAAAAGCCCCCAGACCCTTCTAGACCCTCCCCGGATCCTTCTAAAAGCACCCAGACCCTCCTAGAGGCTCCCTGGATCCTTCTAAAAGCCCCCAGACCCTTCTAGAGCCTCCCCGTATCATTCTAAAAGCCCCCAGACACTTCTAGAGGCCACCAGGACCCTTCTAAAAGCCGCCAGACCCTTCTAGAGCCACCCCGGATCCTTCTAAAAGCCCCCAGACCCTTCTAGAGGCTCCCTGGATCCTTCTAAAAGCACCCAGACCAATCTGGATCCTCCCAGGACCCTTCTAAAAGACCCCAGACCCTTCTAGAGGCCCCCAGGACCCTTCTAAAAGCACCCAGACCCTCCTAGAGCCCCCAAGGACCCTTCTGAAAGCCCCCAGACCCTTCTAGAGCCCCCCGGGACCCCCTTAAAAGCCCCCAGACCCTTTGAGATCCCCCCTGGATCCTTCTAAAAGCCTCCAGACCCTTCTAGAGCCCCCGACGACCCTTTCTAAAATGCCCCAGACCCTACTAGAGCCCTCCAGGACCCTTCTAAAAGGCGCAGACCATTCTAGATCCTCTCAGGACCATTCTAAAAGCACTCAGACCCTTCTAGAGCCACCCAGGACCCTTCCAAAAGCACCCAGACCCTTCTAGAGACCCCCAGGACCCTTCTAAAAGCCCCCAGACCCTTCTAGAGCCCCCCAGGGCCCTTCTAAAAGCACCCAGACCTTTCTAGAGTTCCCCAGGACCCCTCTACAAGAACCCACACTCTTCTAGAGCCCACCAGGACCCTTCTAAAAGCCCCCAGACCCTTCTAGAGCCCCCCAGGGCCCTTCTAAAAGCACTCAGACCCTTCTAGAGCCCAACAGGACCCTTCTAAAAGCACCCAAACTATTCTAGAGCCCTCCAGGACCCTTCTAAAAGCCCCCAGACCCTTCTAGAGCCCCCCAGTACCCTTCTAAAAGACCCCAGACCTTTCTAGAGCCCCCCAGGGAACTTCTGAAAGCTCCCAGACCGTTCTAGAGCTCCCCAGGACCCTTCTAAAAGCACCCAGACACTTCTAGAGCCCCCCAGGACCCTTCTAAAAGCCCCCAGACCCTTCTAGAGCACCCCGGGACCCTTTTAAAAGCCCCCAGACCCTTCTAGAGCTTCCCAGGACCCTTTTAAAAGCCCCCAGACCCTTCTAGAGCCCCTCATTACCCTTCTAAAAACACCCAGACCCTTCTACAGCCTCCCAGGACCCTTCTAAAAGACCCCAGACCCTTCTAGAGGTCCCCAGGATCATTCTAAAATACCCCAGACCCTTCTAGAGGCCCCCAGGACCCTTCTAAATGCCCCCAGACCCTTCTAGAGCCTCCCAGGACCCTTCTAAAAGCCTCCAGACTATTCTAGAGGCCCGCAGGACACTTCTGAAAGCCCCCAGACCTTTCTAGAGCCCCCCAGGGCCCTTCCAAACGACCCCAGACAATTCTAGAGCCCCCTAGGACTCTTCTAAAAGCCCCCATACCATTCTAGAGCCCCCCAGGACCCTTCTAAAAGCCCCCAGACACTTCTAGAGACACCCAGGGTCTCTCTAAAAGCACCGAGACCCTTCTAGAGCTCCACAGGACCCTTCTAAAAGCCAACAGACCCTTCTAAAGCCCCCCAGGACCCTTCTAAAAGCCCCCAGACCCTTCTAGACCCTCCCCGGATCCTTCTAAAAGCACCCAGACCCTCCTAGAGGCTCCCTGGATCCTTCTAAAAGCCCCCAGACCCTTCTAGAGCCTCCCCGTATCATTCTAAAAGCCCCCAGACACTTCTAGAGGCCACCAGGACCCTTCTAAAAGCCGCCAGACCCTTCTAGAGCCACCCCGGATCCTTCTAAAAGCCCCCAGACCCTTCTAGAGGCTCCCTGGATCCTTCTAAAAGCACCCAGACCAATCTGGATCCTCCCAGGACCCTTCTAAAAGACCCCAGACCCTTCTAGAGGCCCCCAGGACCCTTCTAAAAGCACCCAGACCCTCCTAGAGCCCCCAAGGACCCTTCTGAAAGCCCCCAGACCCTTCTAGAGCCCCCCGGGACCCTCTTAAAAGCCTCCAGACCCTTCTAGAGGCCCCCAGGACCCTTCTGAAAGCCCCCAGACCGTTCTAGAGCTCCCCAGGACCCTTCTAAAAGCACCCAGACCCTTCTAGAGCCCCCCAGGACCCTTCTAAAAGCCCCCAGACCCTTCTGGAGCACCCCGGGACCATTCTAAAAGCCCCCAGACCCTTCTAGAGCCTCCCAGGACCCTTTTAAAAGCCCCCAGACCCTTCTAGAGCCCCTCATTACCCTTCTAAAAGCCCCCAGACCCTTCTAGAACCTCCCAGGACCCTTCTAAAAGACCCCAGACCCTTCTAGAGGCCCCCAGGATCCTTCTAAAATACCCCAGACCCTTCTAGAGCCCCCCAGGACCCTTCTAAAAGCCTCCGGACTATTCTAGAGGCCCGCAGGACCCTTCTGAAAGCCCCCAGACCCTTCTAGAGCCCCCCAGGGCCTTTCTAAAAGACCCCAGACCATTCTAGAGCCCCTTAGGACTTATCTAAAAGCCCCCAGAACATTCTAGAGCCCCCAAGGAGACTTCTAAAAGCCCCCAGACACCTCTAGAGACATCCAGGGCCCCTCTAAAAGCACCCAGACCCTTATAGAGCTCCCCAGGACCCTTCTAAAAGCAAACAGACCGTTCTAGAGACACCCTGGACCCTTCTAAATTCCCACAGACCCTTCTAGAGCCCCCCAGGACCCTTCTAAAAGCCCCCAGACCCTTTCTAGACCCTCCTCGGATCCTTCTAAAAGCACCCAGACCTTTCTAGAGCCTCCCAGTACCCTTCTAAAATCCCCCAGACCATTCTAGAGGCCGCCAGGACCCTTATAAATGCCACCAGAGCCTTATAGATGCCCCCAGGACCCTTCTAAAAGCCCCCACACCCTTCTAGAGCACACCAGGACCCTTCTAAAAGCCTCCAGACCCTTCTAGAGCCGCCCAGGACCCTTCTAAAAGGCCCCAGACCCTTCTAGAGCCTCTCCGTATCATTCTAAAAGCCGCCAGACCCTTCTAGAGCCCCCCAGGACCCTTCTGAAAGCACCCAGACCCTTCTAGAAACACCCAGGACCCTTCTAAATGCACCCAGACCCTTCTAGAGCCCCCCAGGACCCTTCCAAAAGCACCCAGACCCTTCTAGATGCCCCCAGGACCCTTCTGAAAACCCCCAGACCCTTCTAGAGGCCCCCAGGACCCTTCTAAAAGCCCCCAGACACTTCTAGAGCCACCCAGGACCCTTCTGAAAGCACCCAGACCCTTCTAGAGCCCCACAGGACCGTTCTAAAAGCCCCCAGACCCTTCTAGACCCTCCCCGGATCTTTCTAAAATCCCACAGACTCTTCTAGAGCCTCCCAGGACCCTTCTCAAAGACCCAACACTCATCTAGAGCCTCCCAGGAGCCTTCTAAAAGCCCCCAGACCTTTCTAGAGCCCCCCAGGACCCTTCTCAAAGACCCAACACTCATCTAGAGCCTCCCAGGAGCCTTCTAAAAGCCCCCGGACCTTTCTAGAGCCCCCCAGGACCCTTCTAAAAGCCCCCAGACCCTTCTAGAGCCCCCCAGGACCCTTCTAAAACCCTCACACACTTCTAGAGCCACCCAGGACCTTTCTAACAGCACCCAGACCCTTCTAGAGCAACCCAGGACCCTTCTAATACCCCCCAGACCCTTCTAGAGGCCCCCAGAACATTCTAGAGCCACCCAGGACCCTTCTGAAAGAACCCAGACCCTTCTAGAAACCCCCAGGACACTACTGAAAGCACCCAGACCCTTCTAGAGCCCCTCAGGGCCCTTCTAAAAGCCCCCAGACCCTTCTAGAGGCCCCCTGGACCCTTCTAAAATCCCCCAGACCCTTCTAGAGCCTCCCCCGACCACTCTAAAAGCCCCCAGACCCTTATAGAGCCCCCCAGGACCTTTCTAATAGCACCCAGACCTTTCTAGAGCCCCACAGGACCCTTCTAAAAGCCCCCAGACCCTCCTAGAGACCCTACAGGACCCTTCTAAAAGCCCTCAGACCCTTCTAGAGCCTCCCAGGACCATTCGAAAAGCCCCCAGACCCTTCTAGAGCTCCCCAGGACAATTCTAAAAGCACCCAGACCATTCTAGAGCCCCCTAGGACCTTTCTTAAAGCCCCCAGACCCTTCTAGAGACCCCCAGGACACTACTGAAAGCACCCAGACCCTTCTAGAGCACCCCAGGACCCTTATAAAAGCCCCCAGACCCTTCTAGAGCCTCCCAGGACCCTTTTAAAAGTCCCAGACCCTTCTAGAGCCCCCCAGGACCCTTCTAAATGCCCCCAGACCCTTCTAGAGCCTCCCAGGACCCTTCTAAAAGCATCCAGACTATTATAGAGGCCCGCAGGACACTTCTGAAAGCCCCCAGACCTTTCTAGAGCCCCCCAGGGCCTTTCCAAACGACCCCAGACCATTCTAGAGCCCCCTAGGACTCTTCTAAAAGCCCCCATACCATTCTAGACCCCCCAGGACCCTTCTAAAAGCCCCCAGACACTTCTAGAGACACCCAGGGTCCCTCTAAAAGAACCCAGACCCTTCTAGAGCTCCACAGGACCCTTCTAAAATCCCACAGACCCTTCTAGAGCCCCCCAGGACCCTTTGAAAAGCCCCCAGACACTTCTAGACCCTCCCCGGATCCTTCTAAAAGCACCTAGACCCTTCTAGAGGCTCCCTGGATCCTTCTAAAAGCCCCCAGACCCTTCTAGAGCCTCCCCGTATCATTCTAAAAGCCCCCAGACCTTCTAGAGCACCCCAGGACCCTTCTAAAAGCCGCCAGACCCTTCTAGAGCCACCCCGGATACTTCTAAAAGCCCCCAGACCCTTCTAGAGGCTCCCTGGATCCTTCTAAAAGCACCCACACCAATCTGGTTCCTCCCAGGACCCTTCTAAAAGAACCCAGACCCTTCTAGAGGCCCCCAGGACCCTTCTAAAAGCCCCCAGACCCTTTTAGAGACTCCAAGGATCCTTCTAAAAGGCCCCAGACCATACTAGACCCTCCCCGGATCGTTCTAAAAGCACCCAGAGCCATCTGGAGCCCCCCAGGACCCTTCTAAAAGCCCCCAGACCCTTCTAGAGCCCCCCAGTACCCTTCTGAAAGCCCCCAGACCCTTTTAGAGACTCCAAGGATCCTTCTAAAAGGCCCCAGACCATACTAGACCCTCCCCGGATCGTTCTAAAAGCACCCAGAGCCATCTGGAGCCCCCCAGGACCCTTCTAAACGCCCCCAGACCCTTCTAGAGCCCACCAGTACCCTTCTGAAAGCCCCCAGACCCTTCTAGAGCCCCCCAGGACCCTTCTAAATGCCCCCAGACCCTTCTAGAGCCACCCAGGACCCTTCTAAAAGCCCCCAGACCCTTCTAGACCCTCCCCGGATCCTTTTAAAAGCACCCAGACACTTCTAGAGCCTCACAGGACACTTCTAAAATCCCTCAGACACTTCTAGAGCCCCCCAGGACCCTTCTAAAAGCCCCCAGACCCATCTAGAGGCACCTAGGACCCTTCCAAAAGCCCCCAGACCCTTCTAGAGCCTCCCAGGACCCCTCTACAAGCACCCACACTCTTCTAGAGCCCACCAGGACCATTCTAAAAGACCCCTGACCCTTCTAGAGCCCCCCAGTACCCTGCTAAAAGAACCCAGACCTTTCTAGAGACTCCCAGGGCCCTTCTAAATGCACCCAGACCTTTCTACACCCTCTCAGGACCCTTATAAAAGCCCCCAGACCCTTCTAGAGACCCCCAGGACCCTTCTAAAAGCCCCCAGACCCTTCTAGAGCCCCCCAGGACCCTTCTAGAAGTCCCCACACCCTTCTAGACCCCCCCAGAACCCTTCTAAAATTCCCAAGACCCTTCTAAAATCGCCCAGACATTTCTAGAGCCCACCAGGACCTTTCTAAAAGACCCCAGAACGTACTAGAAACCCCAAGGATCCTTCTCAAAGCCCCCAGACCATTCTAGAGCCCCCCAGGACCCTTCTCAAAGACCCAACACTCATCTAGAGCCTCCCAGGAGCCTTCTAAAAGCCCCCAGACCTTTCTAGAGCCCCCCAGGACCCTTCTAAAAGCACCCAGACCCTTCTAGAGCCCCCCAGGACCCATCTGAAATCCCCCAGAACATTCTAGAGCCTCCCCCGACCATTCTAAAAGCCCCCAGACCCTTATAGAGCCCCCCAGGACCTTTCTAAAAGCCCCTAGACCCTTCTAGAGCCCCCCAGGACCCTTCTAAAAGCCCTCACACACTTCTAGAGCCACCCAGGACCCTTCTGAAAGCACCCAGACCCTTCTAGAGCTCCCCAGGAACCTTCTAAAAGCCCCTAGACCCTTCTAGAGCCACCCAGGACCCTTCTAATACCCCCCAGACCCTTCTAGATCCCCCCAGGACCCATCTGAAATCGCCCAGAACATTCTAGAGCCTCCCCCGACCATTCTAAAAGCCCCCAGACCTTTCTAGAGCCCCCCAGGACCTTTCTAAAAGCCCCTAGACCCTTCTAGAGCCCCCCAGGACCCTTCTAAAAGCCCTCACACACTTCTAGAGCCACCCAGGACCCTTCTGAAAGCACCCAGACCCTTCTAGAGACCCCCAGGACACTACTGAATGCACCCAGACCCTTCTAGAGCCCCGCAGGACCCTTCTAAAAGCCCCCAGACCCTTCTAGAGCCTCCCAGGACCCTTCTAAAAGACCCCAGACCCTTCTAGAGGCCCCCAGGATCATTCTAAAATCCCCCAGACCCTTCTAGAGCGCCCCAGGACCCTTCTAAATGCCCCCAGACCCTTCTAGAGCCTCCCAGGACCCTTCTAAAAGCATCCAGACTATTATAGAGTCCCGGAGAACACTTCTGAAAGCCCCCAGACCTTTCTAGAGCCCCCCAGGGCCCTTCCAAACTACCCCAGACCATTCTAGAGCCCCCTAGGACTCTTCTAAAAGCCCCCATACCATTGTAGAGCCCACCAGGACCCTTCTAAAAGCCACCAGACACTTCTAGAGACACCCAGGGTCCCTCTAAAAGAACCCAGACCCTTCTAGAGCTCCACAGGGCCCTTCTAAAATCCCACAGACCCTTCCAGAGCCCCCCAGGACCCTTCTAAAAGCCCCCAGACCCTTCTAGACCCTCCCCGGATCCTTCTAAAAGCACCCAGACCCTTCTAGAGGCTCCCTGGATCCTTCTAAAAGCACCCAGACCCTTCTAGAGCCCCCCCGTATCATTCTAAAAGCCCCCAGACCCTTCTAGAGGCCCCCAGGACACTTCTAAAAGCCGCAAGACCCTTCTAGAGCCACCCCGGATCCTTCAAAAAGCCCCCAGACCCTTCTAGATGCTCCCTGGATCCTTCTAAAAGCACCCAGACCAATCTGGATCCTCCCAGGACCCTTCTAAAAGACCCCAGACCCTTCTAGAGGCACCCAGGACCCTTCTAAAAGCCCCCAGACCCTTCTAGAGCCCCCAAGGACCCTTCTGAAAGCCCCCAGACCCTTCTAGAGACCCCCAGGACCCTTCTAAAAGCCCCCAGACCCTTCAAAACCCCCCCAGGACCCTTCTAGAAGTCCCCACACCCTTCTAGAGCCCCCCAGAACCCTTCTAAAATTCCCAAGACCCTTCTAAAATCCCCCACACCCTTCTTGAGCCCCCCAGGACCCTTCTAAAAGACCCCAGAACCTACTAGAAACACCCAGGATCCTTCTCAAAGCCCCCAGACCATTCTAGAGCCCCCCAGGACCCTTCTCAAAGACCCAACACTCATCTAGAGCCTCCCAGGAGCCTTCTAAAAGCCCCCAGACCTTTCTAGAGCCCCCCAGGACCCTTCTAAAAGCCCAGAGACCCTTCTAGAGCCCCCCAGAACCCTTCTAAAAGCCCTCACACACTTCTACAGCCACCCAGGACCCTTCTAAAAGCACTCAGACCCTTCTAGAGCTCCCCAGGACCCTTCTAAAAGCCCCTAGACCCTTCTAGAGCCCCCCAGGACCCTTCTAATACCCCCCAGACACTTCTAGAGGCCCCCAGGACCCATCTGAAAGCCCCCAGAACATTCTAGAGCCACCCAGGACCCTTCTGAAAGCACCCAGACCCTTCTAGAGACCCCCAGGACACTACTGAAAGCACCCAGACCCTTCTAGAGCCCCGCAGGGCCCTTCTAAATGCCCCCAGACCCTTCTAGAGGCCCCCTGGACCCTTCTAAAATCCCCCACACCCTTCTAGAGCCTCCCCCGACCATTCTAAAAGCCCCCAGACCCTTATAGAGCCCCCCAGGACCCTTCTAAAAGCCCCCAGACCCTCCTAGAGACCCTACAGGACCCTTCTAAAAGCCCTCAGACCCTTCTAGAGCCTCCCAGGACCATTCGAAAAGCCCCCAGACCCCTCTAGAGCTCCCCAGGACAATTCTAAAAGCACCCAGACCCTTCTAGAGCCCCCTAGGACCTTTCTTAAAGCCCCCAGACCCTTCTAGAGTCCCCCAGGGCCCCTCTTAAGCGCCCCAGACCCTTCTAGAGCACCCCAGGACCCTTATAAAAGCCCCCAGACCCTTCTAGAGCCTCCCAGGACCCTTTTAAAAGTCCCAGACCCTTCTAGAGCCCCTCATTACCCTTCTAAAAGCCCCCAGACCCTTCTAGAGCCTCCCAGGACCCTTCTAAAAGACCCCAGACCCTTCTAGAGGCCCCCAGGATCATTCTAAAATCCCCCAGACCCTTCTAGAGCCCCCCAGGACCCTTCTAAATGCCCCCAGACCCTTCTAGAGCCTCCCAGGACCCTTCTAAAAGCATCCAGACTATTATAGAGGCCCGCAGGACACTTCTGAAAGCCCCCAGACCTTTCTAGAGCCCCCCAAGGCCCTTCCAAACGACCCCAGACCATTCTAGAGCCCACTAGGACTCTTCTAAAAGACCCCATACCATTCTAGAGCCCCCCAGGACCCTTCTAAAAGCCCCCAGACACTTCTAGAGACACCCAGGGTCCCTCTAAAAGCCCCCAGACCCTTCTAGAGCTCCACAGGACCCTTCTAAAAGCCAACAGACCCTTCTAGAGCCCCCCAGGACCCTTCTAAAAGCCCCCAGACCCTTCTAGACCCTCCCCGGATCCATCTAAAAGCCCCCAGACCCTTCTAGAGCCCACCAGGACCCTTCTAAAAGCCCTCACACACTTCTAGAGCCACCCAGGACCCTTCTAAAAGCACCCAGACCCTTCTAGAGCACCCCAGGACCCTTCTAAAAGCCGCCAGACCCTTCTAGAGCCACCCCGGATCCTTCTAAAAGCCCCCAGACCCTTCTAGAGGCTCCCTGGATCCTTCTAAAAGCACCCACACCAATCTGGTTCCTCCCAGGACCCTACTAAAAGAACCCAGACCCTTCTAGAGGGCCCCATGACCCTTCTAAAAGCCCCCAGACCCTTCTAAAGCCCCCAAGGACCCTTCTGAAAGCCCCCAGACCCTTCTAGAGACCCCCAGGACCCTTCTAAATGCCCCCAGACCCTTCTAGAGCCTCCGGGACCCTTTTAAAAGCCTCCAGACCCTTCTAGAGGCCCCCAGGACCCTTCTGAAAGCTCCCAGACCGTTCTAGAGCTCCCCAGGACCCTTCTAAAAGCACCCAGACACTTCTAGAGCACCCCTGGACCCTTTTAAAAGCCCCCAGACCCTTCTAGAGCACCCCTGGACCCTTCTAAAAGGCCCCAGACCCATCAGAGCTCCCCAGGACAATTCTAAAAGCCCCCAGACCCTTCTAGAGCCCCCAAGGACCCTTCTAAAAGCTCCCAGACCCTTCTAGAACCTCCGAGGACCCTTCTAAAAGCCCCCAGACACTTCTAGAGCCCCCCAGGACCCTTCTAAAATCCCCCAGCCCCCTCTAGAGGCCCCCAGGGCCCCTCTAATGGTCCTCATACCCTTCTAGAGCCCCCAAGGACCTTTCTAAAAGCACCCAGACGCTTCCAGACCCTCCCCGGATCATTCTAAAAGCCCCCAGACCCTTCTAGAGCCCCCCAAGACCCTTCTCAACGACCCCAGACCCTTCTAGAGCCTCCCAGGACCCTTCTAAAAGCCCCCAGACACTTCTAGAGCTCTCCACGACCCTTCTAAAAGCCCCCAGACACTTCTAGAGGCCCCCAGGGCCCCTCTAATGATCCCCAGACCATTCTAGAGCCCCCAAGGACCCTTCTAAAAGCCCCCAGACCCTTCCAGACCCTCCCCGGATCCTTCTAAAAGCACCCAGACACTTCTAGAGCCCCCCAGGACCCTTCTAAAAGCCCCCAGACCCTTCTAGAGCCTCAAAGGACCCTTCTAAAAGCCCCCAGACCATTGTAGAGCTCTCCAGGACCCTTCTAAAATCACCCAGACCCTTCTAGAGGCCCCTAGAACCCTTCCAAAAGCCCCCAGACCCTTCTAGAGACCCCCAGGACCCTTCTAAAAGCCCCCAGACCCTGCTAGAGCCCACCAGGACCCTTCTAGAGGTACCCACACCCTTCTAGACCCCCCCAGAACCCTTCTAAAATTCCCAAGACCCTTCTAAAATCGCCCAGACCCTTCTAGAGCCCCCCAGGACCCTTCTAAAAGACCCCAGAACCTACTAGAAACCCCCAGGATCCTTCTCAAAGCCCCCAGACCATTCTAGAGCCCCCCAGGACCCTTCTCAAAGACCCAACACTCATCTAGAGCCTCCCAGGAGCCTTCTAAAAGCACCCAGACCATTCTAGAGCCCCCCAGGACCCTTCTAAAAGCACCCAGACCCTTCTAGAGCCACCCAGGACCCTTCTAAAAGACCCCAGAACCTACTAGAAACCCCCAGGATCCTTCTCAAAGCCCCCAGACCATTCCAGAGCCACCCAGGACCCTTCTAATACCCCCCAGACCCTTCTAGAGGCCCCCAGGACCCATCTGAAATCCCCCAGAACATTCTAGAGCCTCCCCCGACCATTCTAAAAGCCCCCAGACCCTTATAGAGCCCCCCAGGACCTTTCTAAAAGCCCCTAGACCCTTCTAGAGCCCCCCAGGACCCTTCTAAAAGCCCTCACACACTTCTAGAGCCACCCAGGACCCTTCTGAAAGCACCCAGACCCTTCTAGAGCTCCCCAGGAACCTTCTAAAAGCCCCTAGACCCTTCTAGAGCCACCCAGGACCCTTCTAATACCCCCCAGACCCTTCTAGAGGCCCCCAGGACCCATCTGAAATCGCCCAGAACATTCTAGAGCCTCCCCCGACCATTCTAAAAGCCCCCAGACCCTTATAGAGCCCCCCAGGACCTTTCTAAAAGCCCCTAGACCCTTCTAGAGCCCCCCAGGACCCTTCTAAAAGCCCTCACACACTTCTAGAGCCACCCAGGACCCTTCTGAAAGAACCCAGACCCTTCTAGAGACACCCAGGACACTACTGAAAGCACCCAGACCCTTCTAGAGCCCCGCAGGACCCTTCTAAAAGCCCCCAGACCCTTCTAGAGCCTCCCAGGACCCTTCTAAAAGACCCCAGACCCTTCTAGAGGCCCCCAGGATCATTCTAAAATCCCCCAGACCCTTCTAGAGCCCCCCAGGACCCTTCTAAATGCCCACAGACCCTTCTAGAGCCTCCCAGGACCCTTCTAAAAGCATCCAGACTATTATAGAGGCCCGCAGGACACTTCTGAAAGCACCCAGACCTTTCTAGAGCCCCCCAGGGCCCTTCCAAACGACCCCAGACCATTCTAGAGCCCACTAGGACTCTTCTAAAAGCCCCCATACCATTCTAGAGCCCCCCAGGACCCTTCTAAAAGCCCCCAGACACTTCTAGAGACACCCAGGGTCCCTCTAAAAGCACCCAGACCCTTCTAGAGCTCCACAGGACCCTTCTAAAAGCCAACAGACCCTTCTAGAGCCCCCCAGGACACTTCTAAAAGCCCCCAGACCCTTCTAGAGCCCACCAGGACCCTTCTAAAAGCCCTCACACACTTCTAGAGCCACCCAGGACCCTTCTAAAAGCACCCAGACCCTTCTAGAGCTCCCCAGGACCCTTCTAAAAGCAACTAGACCCTTCTAGAGCCCCCCAGGGCCCTTCCAAACGACCCCAGACCATTCTAGAGCCCACTAGGACTCTTCTAAAAGCCCCCAGACACTTCTAGAGCCACCCAGGACACTTCTAAAATCCCCCAGACCCTTCTAGAGCCCCACAGGACCGTTCTAAAAGCCCCCAGACCCTTCTAGACCCTGCCCGGATCCTTTTAAAAGCACCCAGACACTTCTAGATCCTCCCAGGACCCTTCTAAAATCCCTCAGAAACTTCTAGAGGCTCCCAGGACCCTTCTGAAAGCCCCCAGACCCTTCTAGAGCCCCCCAGGACCCTTCTAAATGCCCCCAGACCCTTCTAGAGCCACCCAGGACCCTTCTAAAAGCCCCCAGACCCTTCTAGACCCTGCCCGGATCCTTTTAAAAGATCCCAGACACTTATAGAGCCTCACAGGACCCTTCTAAAATCCCTCAGACACTTCTAGAGCCCCCCAGGACCCTTCTAAAAGCCCCCAGACTCATCTAGAGGCCCCTAGGACCCTTCCAAAAGCCCCCAGACCCTTCTAGAGCCTCCCAGGACGCTTCTAAAAGCCCCCAGACCATTCTGAAGGTATCCAGGACCCTTCTAAAATCCGCCAGACCCTTCTAGAGGCCACCAGGGCCACTCTAAAAGACCCCAGACCCTACTAGAGGCCCCAAGGACCATTTTTAAAGCGCCCAGACCCTTCTAGATGCCCCTAGGACCCTTCTAAAAGCACCCAGTCCATTCTAGAGCTCCCCAGGACCCTTCTAATAGCACCCAGACCATTCTAGAGCCTCCCAGGACCATTCTAAAAGCCCCCAGACCCTTCTAGAGCCTCCCAGGACCCTTCTAAAAGACCCCAGTCCATTCTAGAGCCCCCCAGGACCCTTCTGAAAGCACCCAGACCCTTCTACAGCCCCCCAGGACCCTTCTAAAATCCCCCAGACCATTCTAGAGCCCCCAGGACCCTTCTAAAAGCACCCAGAACCTTCTAGAGCCCCCCAGGTCCCTTCTTAAAGCAACCAGACCCATCTAGACCCTCCCCGGATCCTTCTAAAAGCACCCAGACCCTTCTAGAGCCTCCCAGGACCCTTCTACAATCCCCCAGACCATTCTAGAGCCCCCCAGGACCCTTCTGAAAGCCCCCAGACCCTTCTAGAGCCCCCCAGGACCCTTCTGAAAGCCCCCAGACCATTCTAGAGCCCCCCAGTACCCTTCTAAATGCTCCCAGACCCTACTAGAGCCCCCCAGGACCCTTCTAATAGCCCCCAGACCCTTCTAGAGCCTCCCAGGACGATTCTAAAAGCCCCCAGACCCTTCTAGAGCCACCCAGGACCATTCTAAAAGACCCCAGTCCATTCTAGAGCCCACCAGGACCCTTCTAAAAGCACCCAGACCATTCTAGAGCCCCCAGGACCCATCTAAAAGCACCCAGAACATTCTAGAGACCCCCAGGTCCCTTCTAAAATACCCCAGACCCTTCTAGAGGCACCCAGGGCCCCTCTAATGGTCCCCAGACCCTTCTAGAGCCCCCAAGGACCATTCTAAATGCCCCCAGAGCCTTCTAGACCCTCCCCGGATCATTCTAAAAGCTACCAGACCCTTCTAGAGCCTCCCAGGACCCTTCTAAAAGCCCCCAGACCCTTCTAGAGACTCCACGGACCCTTCTATGAGCCCCCGGACCATTCTAGAGCTCTCCAGGACCGTTCTAAAATCCCCCAGATCCTTCTAGAGGCCCCTAGGACCCTTTCAAAAGCCTCCAGACCCTTCTAGAGCCCCCCAGGACTCCTCTGAAAGCCCCCAGACCCTTCTAGAGCCCCCCAGGACCATTCTAGAAGACCCCAGACCCTTATAGAGCCCCCCAGGACCTTTCTAAAAGCCCCTAGACCCTTCTAGAGCCCCCCAGGACCCTTCTAAAAGCCCTCACACACTTCTAGAGCCACCCAGGTCCCTTCTGAAAGCACCCAGACCCTTCTAGAGACCCCCAGGACACTACTGAAAGCACCCAGACCCTTCTAGAGCCCCGCAGGGCCCTTCTAAATGCCCCCAGACCCTTCTAGAGGCCCCCTGGACCCTTCTAAAATCCCCCACACCCTTCTAGAGCCTCCCCCGACCATTCTAAAAGCCCCCAGACCCTTATAGAGCCCCCCAGGACCTTTCTAAAAGCCCCTAGACCTTTCTAAAGCCCCACAGGACCCTTCTAAAAGACCCCAGACCCTACTAGAGACCCTACAGGACCCTTCTAAAAGCCCTCAGACCCTTCTAGAGCCTCCCAGGACCATTCGAAAAGCCCCCAGACCCTTCTAGAGCTCCCCAGGACAATTCGAAAAGCACCCAGACCCTTCTAGAGCCCCCTAGGACCTTTCTTAAAGCCCCCAGACCCTTCTAGAGTCCCCCAGGGCCCCTCTTAAGCCCCCCAGACCCTTCTAGAGCACCCCAGGACCCTTATAAAAGCCCCCAGACCCTTCTAGAGCCTCCCAGGACCCTTTTAAAAGTCCCAGACCCTTCTAGAGCCCCTCATTACCCTTCTAAAAGCCCCCAGACCCTTCTAGAGCCTCCCAGGACCCTTCTAAAAGACCCCAGACCCTTCTAGAGGCCCCCAGGATCATTCTAAAATCCCCCAGACCCTTCTAGAGCCCCCCAGGACCCTTCTAAATGCCCCCAGACCCTTCTAGAGCCTCCCAGGACCCTTCTAAAAGCATCCAGACTATTATAGAGGCCCGCAGGACACTTCTGAAAGCCCCCAGACCTTTCTAGAGCCCCCCAGGGCCCTTCCAAACGACCCCAGACCATTCTAGAGCCCCCTAGGACTCTTCTAAAAGCCCCCATACCATTCTAGAGCCCCCCAGGACCCTTCTAAATGCCCCCAGACCCTTCTAGAGACACCCAGGGTCCCTCTAAAAGAACCCAGACCATTCTAGAGCTCCACAGGGCCCTTCTAAAATCCCACAGACCCTTCTAGAGCCCCCCAGGACCCTTCTAAAAGCCCCCAGACCCTTCTAGACCCTCCCCGGATCCTTCTAAAAGCACCCAGACCCTTCTAGAGGCTATCCTGGATCCTTCTAAAAGCCCCCAGACCCTTCTAGAGCCTCCCCGTATCATTCTAAAAGCCCCCAGACCCTTCTAGAGGCCCCCAGGACCCTTCTAAAAGCCGCAAGACCCTTCTAGAGCCACCCCGGATCCTTCTAAAAGCCCCCAGACCCTTCTAGATGCTCCCTGGATCCTTCTAAAAGCACCCAGACCAATCTGGATCCTCCCAGGACCCTTCTAAAAGAACCCAGACCCTTCTAGAGGCCCCCAGGACCCTTCTAAAAGCCCCCAGACCCTTCTAGAGCCCCCAAGGACCCTTCTGAAAGCCCCCAGACCCTTCTAGAGACCCCCAGGACCCTTCTAAAAGCCCCCAGACCCTTCTAGAGCCCCCCAGGACCCTTCTAGAAGTCCCCACACCCTTCTAGAGCCCCCCAGAACCCTTCTAAAATTCCCAAGACCCTTCTAAAATCCCCCAGACACTTCTAGAGCCCCCCAGGACCATTCTAAAAGACCCCAGAACCTACTAGAAACACCCAGGATCCTTCTCAAAGCCCCCAGACCATTCTAGAGCCCCCCAGGACTTTTCTCAAAGACCCAACACTCATCTAGAGCCTCCCAGGAGCCTTCTAAAAGCCCCCAGACCTTTCTAGAGCCCCCCAGGACCCTTCTAAAAGCCCACAGACCCTTCTAGAGCCCCCCAGAACCCTTCTAAAAGCCCTCACACACTTCTACAGCCACCCAGGACCCTTCTACAAGCACTCAGACCCTTCTAGAGCTCCCCAGGACCCTTCTAAAAGCCCCTAGACCCTTCTAGAGCCCCCCAGGACCCTTCTAATACCCCCCAGACACTTCTAGAGGCCCCCAGGACCCATCTGAAAGCCCCCAGAACATTCTAGAGCCACCCAGGACCCTTCTGAAAGCACCCAGACCCTTCTAGAGACCCCCAGGACACTACTGAAAGCACCCAGACCCTTCTAGAGCCCCGCAGGGCCCTTCTAAATGCCCCCAGACCCTTCTAGAGGCCCCCTGGACCCTTCTAAAATCCCCCACACCCTTCTAGAGCCTCCCCCGACCATTCTAAAAGCCCCCAGACCCTTCTAGAGCCCCCCAGGACCCTTCTAAAAGCCCCCAGACCCTCCTAGAGACCCTACAGGACCCTTCTAAAAGCCCTCAGACCCTTCTAGAGCCTCCCAGGACCATTCGAAAAGCCCCCAGACCCCTCTAGAGCTCCCCAGGACAATTCTAAAAGCACCCAGACCCTTCTAGAGCCCCCTAGGACCTTTCTTAAAGCCCCCAGACCCTTCTAGAGTCCCCCAGGGCCCCTCTTAAGCGCCCCAGACCCTTCTAGAGCACCCCAGGACCCTTATAAAAGCCCCCAGACCCTTCTAGAGCCTCCCAGGACCCTTTTAAAAGTCCCAGACCCTTCTAGAGCCCCTCATTACCCTTCTAAAAGCCCCAGACCCTTCTAGAGCCTCCCAGGACCCTTCTAAAAGACCCCAGACCCTTCTAGAGGCCCCCAGGATCATTCTAAAATCCCCCAGACCCTTCTAGAGCCCCCCAGGACCCTTCTAAATGCCCCCAGACCCTTCTAGAGCCTCCCAGGACCCTTCTAAAAGCATCCAGACTATTATAGAGGCCCGCAGGACACTTCTGAAAGCCCCCAGACCTTTCTAGAGCCCCCCAAGGCCCTTCCAAACGACCCCAGACCATTCTAGAGCCCACTAGGACTCTTCTAAAAGATCCCATACCATTCTAGAGCCCCCCAGGACCCTTCTAAAAGCCCCCAGACACTTCTAGAGACACCCAGGGTCCCTCTAAAAGCACCCAGACCCTTCTGGAGCTCCACAGGACCCTTCTAAAAGCCAACAGACCCTTCTAGAGCCCCCCAGGACCCTTCTAAAAGCCCCCAGACCCTTCTAGACCCTCCCCGGATCCATCTAAAAGCCCCCAGACCCTTCTAGAGCCCACCAGGACCCTTCTAAAAGCCCTCACACACTTCTAGAGCCAACCAGGACCCTTCTAAAAGCACCCAGACCCTTCTAGAGCACCCCAGGACCCTTCTAAAAGCCGCCAGACCCTTCTAGAGCCACCCCGGATCCTTCTAAAAGCCCCCAGACCCTTCTAGAGGCTCCCTGGATCCTTCTAAAAGCACCCACACCAATCTGGTTCCTCCCAGGACCCTTCTAAAAGAACCCAGACCCTTCTAGAGGCACCCAGGACCCTTCTAAAAGCCCCCAGACCCTTCTAAAGCCCCCAAGGACCCTTCTGAAAGCCCCCAGACCCTTCTAGAGACCCCCAGGACCCTTCTAAATGCCCCCAGACCCTTCTAGAGCCTCCGGGACCCTTTTAAAAGCCTCCAGACCCTTCTAGAGGCCCCCAGGACCCTTCTGAAAGCTCCCAGAACGTTCTAGAGCTCCCCAGGACCCTTCTAAAAGCACCCAGACACTTCTAGAGCACCCCTGGACCCTTTTAAAAGCCCCCAGACCCTTCTAGAGCACCCCTGGACCCTTCTAAAAGGCCCCAGACCCATCAGAGCTCCCCAGGACAATTCTAAAAGCCCCCAGACCCTTCTAGAGGCCCCAAGGGCCCCTCTAATGGTCCCCAGACCATTCTAGAGCCCCCAAGGACCCTTCTAAAAGCTCCCAGACCCTTCTAGAACCTCCGAGGACCCTTCTAAAAGCCCCCAGACACTTCTAGAGCCCCCCAGGACCCTTCTAAAATCCCCCAGCCCCCTCTAGAGGCCCCCAGGGCCCCTCTAATGGTCCTCATACCCTTCTAGAGCCCCCAAGGACCTTTCTAAAAGCACCCAGACCCTTCCAGACCCTCCCCGGATCATTCTAAAAGCCCCCAGACCCTTCTAGAGCCCCCCAAGACCCTTCTCAACGACCGAAGACCCTTCTAGAGCCTCCCAGGACCCTTCTAAAAGCCCCCAGACACTTCTAGAGCTCTCCTCGACCCTTCTAAAAGCCCCCAGACACATCTAGAGGCCCCCAGGGCCCCTCTAATGATCCCCAGACCATTCTAGAGCCCCCAAGGACCCTTCTAAAAGCCCCCAGACCCTTCCAGACCCTCCCCGGATCCTTCTAAAAGCACCCAGACACTTCTAGATCCCCCCAGGACCCTTCTAAAAGCCCCCAGACCCTTCTAGAGCCTCAAAGGACCCTTCTAAAAGCCCCCAGACCATTGTAGAGCTCTCCAGGACCCTTCTAAAATCACCCAGACCCTTCTAGAGGCCCCTAGAACCCTTCCAAAAGCCCCCAGACCATTCTAGAGGCACCCAGGGCCCTTCTAAAAGCACCCAGACCCTTTTAGAGACACCAAGAATCCTTCTAAAAGGCCCCAGACCATACTAGACCCTCCCCGGATCGTTCTAAAAGCACCCAGAGCCATCTGGAGCCCCCCAGGACCCTTCTAAAAGCCCCCAGACCCTTCTAGAGGCTCCCAGGACCCTTCTAAACGCCCCCAGACCCTTCTAGAGCCCCCCAGTACCCTTCTGAAAGCCCCCAGACCCTTCTAGAGCCCCCCAGGACCCTTCTAAATGCCCCCAGACCCTTCTAGAGCCACCCAGGACCCTTCTAAAAGCCCCCAGACCCTTCTAGACCCTCCCCGGATCCTTTTAAAAGCACCCAGACACTTCTAGAGCCTCACAGGACACTTCTAAAATCCCTCAGACATTTCTAGAGCCCCCCAGGACCCTTCTAAAAGCCCCCAGACCCATCTAGAGGCACCTAGGACCCTTCCAAAAGCCCCCAGACCCTTCTAGAGCCTCCCAGGACCCCTCTACAAGCACCCACACTCTTCTAGAGCCCACCAGGACCATTCTAAAAGACCCCAGACCCTTCTAGAGCCCCCCAGTACCCTGCTAAAAGAACCCAGACCTATCTAGAGACTCCCAGGGCCCTTCTAAATGCACCCAGACCCTTCTACACCCTCTCAGGACCCTTATAAAAGCCCCCAGACCCTTCTAGAGACCCCCAGGACCCTTCTAAAAGCCCCCAGACCCTTCTAGAGCCCCCCAGGACCCTTCTAGAAGTCCCCACACCCTTCTAGACCCCCCCAGAACCCTTCTAAAATTCCCAAGACCCTTCTAAAATCGCCCAGACCCTTCTAGAGCCCACCAGGACCCTTCTAAAAGACCCCAGAACCTACTAGAAACCCCCAGGATCCTTCTCAAAGCCCCCAGACCATTCTAGAGCCCCCCAGGACCCTTCTCAAAGACCCAACACTCATCTAGAGCCTCCCAGGAGCCTTCTAAAAGCCCCCAGACCTTTCTAGAGCCCCCCAGGACCCTTCTAAAAGCCCCCAGACCCTTCTAGAGCACCCCAGGACCCTTCTAAAAGCCCTCACACACTTCTACAGCCACCCAGGACCCTTCTAAAAGCACTCAGACCCTTCTAGAGCTCCCCAGGACCCTTCTAAAAGCCCCTAGACCCTTCTAGAGCCCCCCAGGACCCTTCTAATACCACCCAGACACTTCTAGAGGCCCCCAGGACCCATCTGAAAGCCCCCAGAACATTCTAGAGCCACCCAGGACCCTTCTGAAAGCACCCAGACCCTTCTAGAGACCCCCAGGACACTACTGAAAGCACCCAGACCCTTCTAGAGCCCCGCAGGGCCCTTCTAAATGCCCCCAGACCCTTCTAGAGGCCCCCTGGACCCTTCTAAAATCCCCCACACCCTTCTAGAGCCTCCCCCGACCATTCTAAAAGCCCCCAGACCCTTACAGAGCCCTTCAGGGCCTTTCTAAAAGCCCCTAGACCTTTCTAGAGCCCCACAGGACCCTTCTAAAAGCCCCCAGACCCTCCTAGAGACCCTACAGGACCCTTCTAAAAGCCCCCAGACCCTTCTAGAGCCCCCCAGGACCCTTCTAAATGCCCCCAGACCCTTCTAGAGCCACCCAGGACCCTTCTAAAAGCCCCCAGACCCTTCTAGACCCTCCCCGGATCCTTTTAAAAGCACCCAGACACTTCTAGAGCCTCACAGGACACTTCTAAAATCCCTCAGACACTTCTAGAGCCCCCCAGGACCCTTCTAAAAGCCCCCAGACCCATCTAGAGGCACCTAGGACCCTTCCAAAAGCCCCCAGACCCTTCTAGAGCCTCCCAGGAACCCTCTACAAGCACCCACACTCTTCTAGAGCCCACCAGGACCATTCTAAAAGACCCCAGACCCTTCTAGAGCCCCCCAGTACCCTGCTAAAACAACCCAGACCTTTCTAGAGACTCCCAGGGCCCTTCTAAATGCACCCAGACCCTTCTACACCCTCTCAGGACCCTTATAAAAGCCCCCAGACCCTTCTAGAGACCCCCAGGACCCTTCTAAAAGCCCCCAGACCCTTCTAGAGCCCCCCAGGACCCTTCTAGAAGTCCCCACACCCTTCTAGAGCCCCCCAGAACCCTTCTAAAATTCCCAAGACCCTTCTAAAATCGCCCAGACCCTTCTAGAGCCCACCAGGACCCTTCTAAAAGACCCCAGAACCTACTAGAAACCCCCAGGATCCTTCTCAAAGCCCCCAGACCATTCTAGAGCCCCCCAGGACCCTTCTCAAAGACCCAACACTCATCTAGAGCCTCCCAGGAGCCTTCTAAAAGCCCCCAGACCTTTCTAGAGCCCCCCAGGACCCTTCTAAAAGCCCCCAGACCCTTCTAGAGCCCCCCAGGACCCTTCTAAAAGCCCTCACACACTTCTACAGCCACCCAGGACCCTTCTAAAAGCACTCAGACCCTTCTAGAGCTCCCCAGGACCCTTCTAAAAGCCCCTAGACCCTTCTAGAGCCCCCCAGGACCCTTCTAATACCCCCCAGACACTTCTAGAGGCCCCCAGGACCCATCTGAAAGCCCCCAGAACATTCTAGAGCCACCCAGGACCCTTCTGAAAGCACCCAGACCCTTCTAGAGACCCCCAGGACACTACTGAAAGCACCCAGACCCTTCTAGAGCCCCGCAGGGCCCTTCTAAATGCCCCCAGACCCTTCTAGAGGCCCCCTGGACCCTTCTAAAATCCCCCACACCCTTCTAGAGCCTCCCCCGACCATTCTAAAAGCCCCCAGACCCTTATAGAGCCCTTCAGGGCCTTTCTAAAAGCCCCTAGACCTTTCTAGAGCCCCACAGGACCCTTCTAAAAGCCCCCAGACCCTCCTAGAGACCCTACAGGACCCTTCTAAAAGCCCTCAGACCCTTCTAGAGCCTCCCAGGACCATTCGAAAAGCCCCCAGACCCCTCTAGAGCTCCCCAGGACAATTCTAAAAGCACCCAGACCCTTCTAGAGCCCCCTAGGACCTTTCTTAAAGCCCCCAGACCCTTCTAGAGTCCCCCAGGGCCCCTCTTAAGCGCCCCAGACCCTTCTAGAGCACCCCAGGACCCTTATAAAAGCCCCCAGACCCTTCTAGAGCCTCCCAGGACCCTTTTAAAAGTCCCAGACCCTTCTAGAGCCCCTCATTACCCTTCTAAAAGCCCCCAGACCCTTCTAGAGCCTCCCAGGACCCTTCTAAAAGAACCCAGACCCTTCTAGAGGCCCCCAGGATCATTCTAAAATCCCCCAGACCCTTCTAGAGCCCCCCAGGACCCTTCTAAATGCCCCCAGACCCTTCTAGAGCCTCCCAGGACCCTTCTAAAATCCCTCAGAAACTTCTAGAGACACCCAGGGTCCCTCTAAAAGCACCCAGACCCTTCTAGAGCTCCACAGGACCCTTCTAAAAGCCAACAGACCCTTCTAGAGCCCCCCAGGACAATTCTAAAAGCCCCCAGACCCTTCTAGACCCTCCCCGGATCCATCTAAAAGCCCCCAGACCCTTCTAGAGCCCACCAGGACCCTTCTAAAAGCCCTCACACACTTCTAGAGCCACCCAGGACCCTTCTAAAAGCACCCAGACCCTTCTAGAGCTCCCCAGGACCCTTCTAAAAGCAACTAGACCCTTCTAGAGCCCCCCAGGGCCCTTCCAAACGACCCCAGACCATTCTAGAGCCCACTAGGACTCTTCTAAAAGCCCCCATACCATTCTAGAGCCCCCCAGGACCCTTCTAAAAGCCCCCAGACACTTCTAGAGACACCCAGGGTCCCTCTAAAAGCACCCAGACCCTTCTAGAGCTCCACAGGACCCTTCTAAAAGCCAACAGACCCTTCTAGAGCCCCCCAGGACACTTCTAAAAGCCCCCAGACCCTTCTAGACCCTCCCCGGATCCATCTAAAAGCCCCCAGACCCTTCTAGAGCTCCCCAGGACCCTTCTAAAAGCAACTAGACCCTTCTAGAGCCCCCCAGGGCCCTTCCAAACGACCCCAGACCATTCTAGAGCCCACTAGGACTCTTCTAAAAGCCCCCATACCATTCTAGAGCCCCCAGGACCCTTCTAAAAGAACCCAGACCCTTCTAGAGGCCCCCAGGACCCTTCTAAAAGCCCCCAGACCCTTCTAGAGCCCCCAAGGACCCTTCTGAAAGCCCCCAGACCCTTCTAGAGACCCCCAGGACCCTTCTAAAAGCCCCCAGACCCTTCTAGAGCCCCCCAGGACCCTTCTAGAAGTCCCCACACCCTTCTAGAGCCCCCCAGAACCCTTCTAAAATTCCCAAGACCCTTGTAAAATCCCCCAGACCCTTCTAGAGCCCCCCAGGACCCTTCTAAAAGACCCCAGAACCTACTAGAAACCCCCAGGATCCTTCTCAAAGCCCCCAGACCATTCTAGAGCCCCCCAGGACCCTTCTCAAAGACCCAACACTCATCTAGAGCCTCCCAGGAGCCTTCTAAAAGCACCCAGACCTTTCTAGAGCCCCCCAGGACCCTTCTAAAAGCCCCCAGACCCTTCTAGAGCCCCCCAGGACCCTTCTAAAAGCCCTCACACACTTCTAGAGCCACCCAGGACCCTTCTAAAAGCACCCAGACCCTTCTAGAGCTCCCCAGGACCCTTCTAAAAGCCCCTAGACCCTTCTAGAGCCCCCCAGGACCCTTCTAATACCCCCCAGACCCTTCTAGAGGCCCCCAGGACCCATCTGAAAGCATCCAGAACATTCTAGAGCCATCCAGGACCCTTCTGAAAGCACCCAGACATTTCTAGAGACCCCCAGGACACTACTGAAAGCACCCAGACCCTTCTAGAGCCCCACAAGGCCCTTCTAAATGCCCCCAGACCCTTCTAGAGGCCCCCTGGACCCTTCTAAAATCCCCCACACCCTTCTAGAGCCTCCCCGACCATTCTAAAAGCCCCCAGACCCTTATAGAGCTCCCCAGGACCTTTCTAAAAGCCCCTAGACCTTTCTAGAGCCCCACAGGACCCTTCTAAAAGCCCCCAGACCCTCCTAGAGACCCTACAGGACCCTTCTAAAAGCCCTCAGACCCTACTAGAGCCTCCCAGGACCATTCGAAAAGCACCCAGACCCTTCTAGAGCCCCCTAGGACCTTTCTTAAAGCCCCCAGACCCTTCTAGAGTCCCCCAGGGCCCCTCTTAAGCGTTCCAGACCCTTCTAGAGCACCCCAGGACCCTTATAAAAGCCCCCAGACCCTTCTAGAGCCTCCCAGGACCCTTTTAAAAGTCCCAGACCCTTCTAGAGCCCCTCATTACCCTTCTAAAAGCCCCCAGACCCTTCTAGAGCCTCCCAGGACCCTTCTAAAAGACCCCAGACCCTTCTAGAGGCCCCCAGGATCATTCTAAAATCCCCCAGACCCTTCTAGAGCCCCCCAGGACCCTTCTAAATGCCCCCAGACCCTTCTAGAGCCTCCCAGGACACTTCTAAAAGCATCCAGACTATTATAGAGGCCCGCAGGACATTTCTGAAAGCCCCCAGACCTTTCTAGAGCCCCCCAGGGCCCTTCCAAACGACCCCAGACCATTCTAGAGCCCCCTAGGACTCTTCTAAAAGCCCCCATACCATTCTAGAGCCCCCCAGGACCCTTCTAAAAGCCCCCAGACACTTCTAGAGACACCCAGGGTCCCTCTAAAAGAACCCAGACCCTTCTAGAGCTCCACAGGGCCCTTCTAAAATCCCACAGACCCTTCTAGAGCCCCCCAGGACCCTTCTAAAAGCCCCCAGACCCTTCTAGACCCTCCCCGGATCCTCTAAAAGCACCCAGACCCTTCTAGAGGCCCCCAGGACACTTCTAAAAGCACCCAGACCCTTCTAGAGCCTCCCCGTATCATTCTAAAAGCCCCCAGACCCTTCTAGAGGCCCCCAGGACCCTTCTAAAAGCCGCAAGACCCTTCTAGAGCCACCCCGGATCCTTCTTAAAGCCCCCAGACCCTTCTAGATGCTCCCTGGATCCTTCTAAAAGCACCCAGACCAATCTGGATCCTCCCAGGACCCTTCTAAAAGACCCCAGACCCTTCTAGAGACACCCTGGACCCTTCTAAAATCCCACAGACCCTTCTAGAGCCCCCCAGGACCCTTCTAAAAGCCCCCAGACCCTTCTAGACCCTCCCCGGATCCATCTAAAAGCCCCCAGACCCTTCTAGAGCCCACCAGGACCCTTCTAAAAGCCCTCACACACTTCTAGAGCCAACCAGGACCCTTCTAAAAGCACCCAGACCCTTCTAGAGCACCCCAGGACCCTTCTAAAAGCCGCCAGACCCTTCTAGAGCCACCCCGGATCCTTCTAAAAGCCCCCAGACCCTTCTAGAGGCTCCCTGGATCCTTCTAAAAGCACCCACACCAATCTGGTTCCTCCCAGAACCCTTCTAAAAGAACCCAGACCCTTCTAGAGGCACCCAGGACCCTTCTAAAAGCCCCCAGACCCTTCTAAAGCCCCCAAGGACCCTTCTGAAAGCCCCCAGACCCTTCTAGAGACCCCCAGGACCCTTCTAAATGCCCCAGACCCTTCTAGAGCCTCCGGGACCCTTTTAAAAGCCTCCAGACCCTTCTAGAGGCCCCCAGGACCCTTCTGAAAGCTCCCAGAACGTTCTAGAGCTCCCCAGGACCCTTCTAAAAGCACCCAGACACTTCTAGAGCACCCCCTGGACCCTTTTAAAAGCCCCAGACCCTTCTAGAGCACCCCTGGACCCTTCTAAAAGGCCCCAGACCCATCAGAGCTCCCCAGGACAATTCTAAAAGCCCCCAGACCCTTCTAGAGGCCCCAAGGGCCCCTCTAATGGTCCCCAGACCATTCTAGAGCCCCCAAGGACCCTTCTAAAAGCTCCCAGACCCTTCTAGAACCTCCGAGGACCCTTCTAAAAGCCCCCAGACACTTCTAGAGCCCCCCAGGACCCTTCTAAAATCCCCCAGCCCCCTCTAGAGGCCCCCAGGGCCCCTCTAATGGTCCTCATACCCTTCTAGAGCCCCCAAGGACCTTTCTAAAAGCACCCAGACCCTTCCAGACCCTCCCCGGATCATTCTAAAAGCCCCCAGACCCTTCTAGAGCCCCCCAAGACCCCTTCTCAACGACCGAAGACCCTTCTAGAGCCTCCCAGGACCCTTCTAAAAGCCCCCAGACACTTCTAGAGCTCTCCTCGACCCTTCTAAAAGCCCCCAGACACATCTAGAGGCCCCCAGGGCCCCTCTAATGATCCCCAGACCATTCTAGAGCCCCCAAGGACCCTTCTAAAAGCCCCCAGACCCTTCCAGACCCTCCCCGGATCCTTCTAAAAGCACCCAGACACTTCTAGATCCACCCAGGACCCTTCTAAAAGCCCCCAGACCCTTCTAGAGCCTCAAAGGACCCTTCTAAAAGCCCCCAGACCATTGTAGAGCTCTCCAGGACCCTTCTAAAATCACCCAGACCCTTCTAGAGGCCCCTAGAACCCTTCCAAAAGCC
Source organism: Clamator glandarius (assembly GCA_033459285.1). NCBI lineage: Eukaryota > Metazoa > Chordata > Aves > Cuculiformes > Cuculidae > Clamator > Clamator glandarius. The sequence continues at coordinate 6,616 of JAUNZM010001880.1, read as the reverse complement.
CCCAGACCATTCTAGAGGCACCCAGGGCCCTTCTAAAAGCACCCAGACCCTTTTAGAGACACCAAGAATCCTTCTAAAAGGCCCCAGACCATACTAGACCCTCCCCGGATCGTTCTAAAAGCACCCAGAGCCATCTGGAGCCCCCCAGGACCCTTCTAAAAGCCCCCAGACCCTTCTAGAGGCTCCCAGGACCCTTCTAAACGCCCCCAGACCCTTCTAGAGCCCCCCAGTACCCTTCTGAAAGCCCCCAGACCCTTCTAGAGCCCCCCAGGACCCTTCTAAATGCCCCCAGACCCTTCTAGAGCCACCCAGGACCCTTCTAAAAGCCCCCAGACCCTTCTAGACCCTCCCCGGATCCTTTTAAAAGCACCCAGACACTTCTAGAGCCTCACAGGACACTTCTAAAATCCCTCAGACATTTCTAGAGCCCCCCAGGACCCTTCTAAAAGCCCCCAGACCCATCTAGAGGCACCTAGGACCCTTCCAAAAGCCCCCAGACCCTTCTAGAGCCTCCCAGGACCCCTCTACAAGCACCCACACTCTTCTAGAGCCCACCAGGACCATTCTAAAAGACCCCAGACCCTTCTAGAGCCCCCCAGTACCCTGCTAAAAGAACCCAGACCTATCTAGAGACTCCCAGGGCCCTTCTAAATGCACCCAGACCCTTCTACACCCTCTCAGGACCCTTATAAAAGCCCCCAGACCCTTCTAGAGACCCCCAGGACCCTTCTAAAAGCCCCCAGACCCTTCTAGAGCCCCCCAGGACCCTTCTAGAAGTCCCCACACCCTTCTAGACCCCCCCAGAACCCTTCTAAAATTCCCAAGACCCTTCTAAAATCGCCCAGACCCTTCTAGAGCCCACCAGGACCCTTCTAAAAGACCCCAGAACCTACTAGAAACCCCCAGGATCCTTCTCAAAGCCCCCAGACCATTCTAGAGCCCCCCAGGACCCTTCTCAAAGACCCAACACTCATCTAGAGCCTCCCAGGAGCCTTCTAAAAGCCCCCAGACCTTTCTAGAGCCCCCCAGGACCCTTCTAAAAGCCCCCAGACCCTTCTAGATCACCCCAGGACCCTTCTAAAAGCCCTCACACACTTCTACAGCCACCCAGGACCCTTCTAAAAGCACTCAGACCCTTCTAGAGCTCCCCAGGACCCTTCTAAAAGCCCCTAGACCCTTCTAGAGCCCCCCAGGACCCTTCTAATACCCCCCAGACACTTCTAGAGGCCCCCAGGACCCATCTGAAAGCCCCCAGAACATTCTAGAGCCACCCAGGACCCTTCTGAAAGCACCCAGACCCTTCTAGAGACCCCCAGGACACTACTGAAAGCACCCAGACCCTTCTAGAGCCCCGCAGGGCCCTTCTAAATGCCCCCAGACCCTTCTAGAGGCCCCCTGGACCCTTCTAAAATCCCCCACACCCTTCTAGAGCCTCCCCCGACCATTCTAAAAGCCCCCAGACCCTTATAGAGCCCTTCAGGGCCTTTCTAAAAGCCCCTAGACCTTTCTAGAGCCCCACAGGACCCTTCTAAAAGCCCCCAGACCCTCCTAGAGACCCTACAGGACCCTTCTAAAAGCCCCCAGACCCTTCTAGAGCCCCCCAGGACCCTTCTAAATGCCCCCAGACCCTTCTAGAGCCACCCAGGACCCTTCTAAAAGCCCCCAGACCCTTCTAGACCCTGCCCGGATCCTTTTAAAAGATCCCAGACACTTATAGAGCCTCACAGGACCCTTCTAAAATCCCTCAGACACTTCTAGAGCCCCCCAGGACCCTTCTAAAAGCCCCCAGACTCATCTAGAGGCCCCTAGGACCCTTCCAAAAGCCCCCAGACCCTTCTAGAGCCTCCCAGGACGCTTCTAAAAGCCCCCAGACCATTCTGAAGGTATCCAGGACCCTTCTAAAATCCGCCAGACCCTTCTAGAGGCCACCAGGGCCACTCTAAAAGACCCCAGACCCTACTAGAGGCCCCAAGGACCATTTTTAAAGCGCCCAGACCCTTCTAGATGCCCCTAGGACCCTTCTAAAAGCACCCAGTCCATTCTAGAGCTCCCCAGGACCCTTCTAATAGCACCCAGACCATTCTAGAGCCTCCCAGGACCATTCTAAAAGCCCCCAGACCCTTCTAGAGCCTCCCAGGACCCTTCTAAAAGACCCCAGTCCATTCTAGAGCCCCCCAGGACCCTTCTGAAAGCACCCAGACCCTTCTACAGCCCCCCAGGACCCTTCTAAAATCCCCCAGACCATTCTAGAGCCCCCAGGACCCTTCTAAAAGCACCCAGAACCTTCTAGAGCCCCCCAGGTCCCTTCTTAAAGCAACCAGACCCATCTAGACCCTCCCCGGATCCTTCTAAAAGCACCCAGACCCTTCTAGAGCCTCCCAGGACCCTTCTACAATCCCCCAGACCATTCTAGAGCCCCCCAGGACCCTTCTGAAAGCCCCCAGACCCTTCTAGAGCCCCCCAGGACCCTTCTGAAAGCCCCCAGACCATTCTAGAGCCCCCCAGTACCCTTCTAAATGCTCCCAGACCCTACTAGAGCCCCCCAGGACCCTTCTAATAGCCCCCAGACCCTTCTAGAGCCTCCCAGGACGATTCTAAAAGCCCCCAGACCCTTCTAGAGCCACCCAGGACCATTCTAAAAGACCCCAGTCCATTCTAGAGCCCACCAGGACCCTTCTAAAAGCACCCAGACCATTCTAGAGCCCCCAGGACCCATCTAAAAGCACCCAGAACATTCTAGAGACCCCCAGGTCCCTTCTAAAATACCCCAGACCCTTCTAGAGGCACCCAGGGCCCCTCTAATGGTCCCCAGACCCTTCTAGAGCCCCCAAGGACCATTCTAAATGCCCCCAGAGCCTTCTAGACCCTCCCCGGATCATTCTAAAAGCTACCAGACCCTTCTAGAGCCTCCCAGGACCCTTCTAAAAGCCCCCAGACCCTTCTAGAGACTCCACGGACCCTTCTATGAGCCCCCGGACCATTCTAGAGCTCTCCAGGACCGTTCTAAAATCCCCCAGATCCTTCTAGAGGCCCCTAGGACCCTTTCAAAAGCCTCCAGACCCTTCTAGAGCCCCCCAGGACTCCTCTGAAAGCCCCCAGACCCTTCTAGAGCCCCCCAGGACCATTCTAGAAGACCCCAGACCCTTATAGAGCCCCCCAGGACCTTTCTAAAAGCCCCTAGACCCTTCTAGAGCCCCCCAGGACCCTTCTAAAAGCCCTCACACACTTCTAGAGCCACCCAGGTCCCTTCTGAAAGCACCCAGACCCTTCTAGAGACCCCCAGGACACTACTGAAAGCACCCAGACCCTTCTAGAGCCCCGCAGGGCCCTTCTAAATGCCCCCAGACCCTTCTAGAGGCCCCCTGGACCCTTCTAAAATCCCCCACACCCTTCTAGAGCCTCCCCCGACCATTCTAAAAGCCCCCAGACCCTTATAGAGCCCCCCAGGACCTTTCTAAAAGCCCCTAGACCTTTCTAAAGCCCCACAGGACCCTTCTAAAAGACCCCAGACCCTACTAGAGACCCTACAGGACCCTTCTAAAAGCCCTCAGACCCTTCTAGAGCCTCCCAGGACCATTCGAAAAGCCCCCAGACCCTTCTAGAGCTCCCCAGGACAATTCGAAAAGCACCCAGACCCTTCTAGAGCCCCCTAGGACCTTTCTTAAAGCCCCCAGACCCTTCTAGAGTCCCCCAGGGCCCCTCTTAAGCCCCCCAGACCCTTCTAGAGCACCCCAGGACCCTTATAAAAGCCCCCAGACCCTTCTAGAGCCTCCCAGGACCCTTTTAAAAGTCCCAGACCCTTCTAGAGCCCCTCATTACCCTTCTAAAAGCCCCCAGACCCTTCTAGAGCCTCCCAGGACCCTTCTAAAAGACCCCAGACCCTTCTAGAGGCCCCCAGGATCATTCTAAAATCCCCCAGACCCTTCTAGAGCCCCCCAGGACCCTTCTAAATGCCCCCAGACCCTTCTAGAGCCTCCCAGGACCCTTCTAAAAGCATCCAGACTATTATAGAGGCCCGCAGGACACTTCTGAAAGCCCCCAGACCTTTCTAGAGCCCCCCAGGGCCCTTCCAAACGACCCCAGACCATTCTAGAGCCCCCTAGGACTCTTCTAAAAGCCCCCATACCATTCTAGAGCCCCCCAGGACCCTTCTAAATGCCCCCAGACCCTTCTAGAGACACCCAGGGTCCCTCTAAAAGAACCCAGACCATTCTAGAGCTCCACAGGGCCCTTCTAAAATCCCACAGACCCTTCTAGAGCCCCCCAGGACCCTTCTAAAAGCCCCCAGACCCTTCTAGACCCTCCCCGGATCCTTCTAAAAGCACCCAGACCCTTCTAGAGGCTATCCTGGATCCTTCTAAAAGCCCCCAGACCCTTCTAGAGCCTCCCCGTATCATTCTAAAAGCCCCCAGACCCTTCTAGAGGCCCCCAGGACCCTTCTAAAAGCCGCAAGACCCTTCTAGAGCCACCCCGGATCCTTCTAAAAGCCCCCAGACCCTTCTAGATGCTCCCTGGATCCTTCTAAAAGCACCCAGACCAATCTGGATCCTCCCAGGACCCTTCTAAAAGAACCCAGACCCTTCTAGAGGCCCCCAGGACCCTTCTAAAAGCCCCCAGACCCTTCTAGAGCCCCCAAGGACCCTTCTGAAAGCCCCCAGACCCTTCTAGAGACCCCCAGGACCCTTCTAAAAGCCCCCAGACCCTTCTAGAGCCCCCCAGGACCCTTCTAGAAGTCCCCACACCCTTCTAGAGCCCCCCAGAACCCTTCTAAAATTCCCAAGACCCTTCTAAAATCCCCCAGACACTTCTAGAGCCCCCCAGGACCATTCTAAAAGACCCCAGAACCTACTAGAAACACCCAGGATCCTTCTCAAAGCCCCCAGACCATTCTAGAGCCCCCCAGGACTTTTCTCAAAGACCCAACACTCATCTAGAGCCTCCCAGGAGCCTTCTAAAAGCCCCCAGACCTTTCTAGAGCCCCCCAGGACCCTTCTAAAAGCCCACAGACCCTTCTAGAGCCCCCCAGAACCCTTCTAAAAGCCCTCACACACTTCTACAGCCACCCAGGACCCTTCTACAAGCACTCAGACCCTTCTAGAGCTCCCCAGGACCCTTCTAAAAGCCCCTAGACCCTTCTAGAGCCCCCCAGGACCCTTCTAATACCCCCCAGACACTTCTAGAGGCCCCCAGGACCCATCTGAAAGCCCCCAGAACATTCTAGAGCCACCCAGGACCCTTCTGAAAGCACCCAGACCCTTCTAGAGACCCCCAGGACACTACTGAAAGCACCCAGACCCTTCTAGAGCCCCGCAGGGCCCTTCTAAATGCCCCCAGACCCTTCTAGAGGCCCCCTGGACCCTTCTAAAATCCCCCACACCCTTCTAGAGCCTCCCCCGACCATTCTAAAAGCCCCCAGACCCTTATAGAGCCCCCCAGGACCCTTCTAAAAGCCCCCAGACCCTCCTAGAGACCCTACAGGACCCTTCTAAAAGCCCTCAGACCCTTCTAGAGCCTCCCAGGACCATTCGAAAAGCCCCCAGACCCCTCTAGAGCTCCCCAGGACAATTCTAAAAGCACCCAGACCCTTCTAGAGCCCCCTAGGACCTTTCTTAAAGCCCCCAGACCCTTCTAGAGTCCCCCAGGGCCCCTCTTAAGCGCCCCAGACCCTTCTAGAGCACCCCAGGACCCTTATAAAAGCCCCCAGACCCTTCTAGAGCCTCCCAGGACCCTTTTAAAAGTCCCAGACCCTTCTAGAGCCCCTCATTACCCTTCTAAAAGCCCCCAGACCCTTCTAGAGCCTCCCAGGACCCTTCTAAAAGACCCCAGACCCTTCTAGAGGCCCCCAGGATCATTCTAAAATCCCCCAGACCCTTCTAGAGCCCCCCAGGACCCTTCTAAATGCCCCCAGACCCTTCTAGAGCCTCCCAGGACCCTTCTAAAAGCATCCAGACTATTATAGAGGCCCGCAGGACACTTCTGAAAGCCCCCAGACCTTTCTAGAGCCCCCCAAGGCCCTTCCAAACGACCCCAGACCATTCTAGAGCCCACTAGGACTCTTCTAAAAGATCCCATACCATTCTAGAGCCCCCCAGGACCCTTCTAAAAGCCCCCAGACACTTCTAGAGACACCCAGGGTCCCTCTAAAAGCACCCAGACCCTTCTGGAGCTCCACAGGACCCTTCTAAAAGCCAACAGACCCTTCTAGAGCCCCCCAGGACCCTTCTAAAAGCCCCCAGACCCTTCTAGACCCTCCCCGGATCCATCTAAAAGCCCCCAGACCCTTCTAGAGCCCACCAGGACCCTTCTAAAAGCCCTCACACACTTCTAGAGCCAACCAGGACCCTTCTAAAAGCACCCAGACCCTTCTAGAGCACCCCAGGACCCTTCTAAAAGCCGCCAGACCCTTCTAGAGCCACCCCGGATCCTTCTAAAAGCCCCCAGACCCTTCTAGAGGCTCCCTGGATCCTTCTAAAAGCACCCACACCAATCTGGTTCCTCCCAGGACCCTTCTAAAAGAACCCAGACCCTTCTAGAGGCACCCAGGACCCTTCTAAAAGCCCCCAGACCCTTCTAAAGCCCCCAAGGACCCTTCTGAAAGCCCCCAGACCCTTCTAGA
>JAUNZM010001878.1:0-30114 GCA_033459285.1 Clamator glandarius | reverse complement strand
GGCATCTAGAGGGGTTGAGGGGACATCAAGGAGGGGTTTGAGGGGACATCAAGGGGGGGTTGAGGGGACATCTCGGGGGTGTCGAGGGGACATCTGGGGGGGTGGAGGGGACATCAAGGGGGGGTTTGAGGGGCCATCAAGGGGGGTTTGAGGGGACATCAAGGGGGGGTTGAGGGACATCAAGGGGGGGTTGAGGGACATCAAGGGGGGGTTGAGGGGACATCAAGTGGGTTTTGGAGGCATCTAAGGGGGGTTTGAGGAGGCGTCTAGAGGGGTTGAGGGGACATCAAGGGAGGGTTGAGGGGACATCAAGGGGGGGTTGAGGGGACATCAAGGGAGGGTTGAGGGGACATCAAGGGGGGGTTGAGGGGACATCAAGTGGGGGGTTGAGGGGACATCAAGGGGGTTTGAGGGGACATCAAGGGGGGGTTGAGGGGACATCTCGGGGGGGTTTGAGGGGACATCAAGGGGGGGTTGAGGGGACATCAAGGCGGGTTGAGGGGACATCAAGGGGGGGTTGAGGGGACATCAAGGGGGGGTTTGAGGGGACATCAAGGGGGGGTTGAGGGGACATCAATGGGGTTTGAGGGGACATCAATGGGGGGTTGAGGGGACATCGAGGGGGGTTGAGGGGACATCGAGGGGGGGTTTGAGGGGACATCAAGGGGGGGTTGAGGGGACATCAAGGGGGGGTTTGAGGGGACATCAAGGGGGGGTTGAGGGGACATCAAGGGGGGTTGAGGGGACATCAAGGGGGGGTTTGAGGGGACATCAAGGGGGGGTTGAGGGACATCAAGTGGGGGTTGAGGGGACATCAAGTGGGTTTTGGAGGCATCTAAGGGGGGTTTGAGGAGGCGTCTAGAGGGGTTGAGGGGACATCAAGGAGGGGGTTGAGGGGACATCAAGGGGGTTTGAGGGGACATCTCGGGGGGGTTCGAGGGGACATCTCGGGGGGGTGGGGGGGACATCTCGGGGGGGCCTCAGGAGGTCCCTGTCCCCAGAGTTCAGCCGCCGCTGGGTCGAGCTGCGAGCCGGGCTCCTTCGTTACTACGAGAGCGACCGCAGCTCGGCCCCCAACGGCGAGATCCGAGCCCCCGACATCGTCTGCCTCGCCCGGAACCCCCCGCGCACCCATGGGTAACCCCAGCACCCAACCCACCCACACCACCACCCCCCCCACCCCGAGAGAAACGGGGAGACGGGGCCACCCGGGGGCCACCCAAGGGCCACCAGGGCCTGGGGAGGGTGGGGACCTGGCAGCCGAGGGTGACCAAGGGCACCCCAAGAGCAGTGGGTGATGGGGACCTGGCACCCAAGGGTGACCAAGGGCACCCAAAGGTTCCTCAAGAGCCATGGGTGATGGGGACCTGGCACCCAAGGGTGACCAAGGGCACCTCAAGAGCAGTGGGGGATGGGGACCTGGCACCCAAGGGTGACCAAGGGCACCCAAAGGTTCCTCAAGAGCCATGGGTGATGGGGACCTGGCACCCAAGGGTGACCAAGGGCACCTCAAGAGCAGTGGGGGATGGGGACCTGGCACCCAAGGGTGACCAAGGGCACCTCAAGAGCAGTGGGGGATGGGGACCTGGCACCCAAGGGTGACCAAGGGCACCCTAAGACTCATGGGTGATGGGGACCTGGCACCCAAGGGCACCCTAAGACCCATGGGTGGTGGGGCCCTGGCACCCAAGGGTCACCAAGGGCACCCCAAGACCATGAGTGATGGGGACCTGGCACCCAAGGGCCAACAAGGGCACCCCAAGACCCATGGGTGGTGGGGACCTGGCACCCAAGGGTGACCAAGGGCACCCTAAGACTCATGGGCGATGGGGACCTGGCACCCAAGGGTGACCAAGGGCACCCCAAGACCCATGGGTGGTGGGGACCTGGCACCCAAGGGTCACCAAGGGCACCCCAAGACCATGAGTGATGGGGACCCCTTTTCAGCCACTTTTAACCCGTTTCAACCCCTGATCAGCCCCTTTTAACCCCTTATCGGCCCCTTTAATCCCTTATCAGCCCCTTTGCTCCACTTTTAACCCCTTATCACCCCTTTAATCCCTTATCAGCCACTTTGCACCCCCATTTAACCCCTTATTAGCCACTCTTAACCCCTTTTAACCCCTTATCAGCCCCTTTGCACCCCCTTAACCCCTTATCGGCCCCTTTTAACCCCTTATCAGCCCCTTTGCTCCACTTTTAACCCCTTATCACCCCTTTAATCCCTTATCAGCCACTTTGCACCCCCATTTAACCCCTTATTAGCCACTCTTAACCCCTTTTAACCCCTTATCAGCCCCTTTGCACCCCCTTAACCCCTTATCGCCCCCTTTTAACCCCTTATCAGCCCCTTTGCTCCACTTTTAACCCCTTATCACCCCTTTAATCCCTTATCAGCCACTTTGCACCCCCATTTAACCCCTTATTAGCCACTCTTAACCCCTTTTAACCCCTTATCAGCCCCTTTGCACCCCCTTAACCCCTTATCAGCCCCTTTTAACCCCGTATCAGCCCCTTTGCTCCACTTTTAACCCCTTATCACCCCTTTAATCCCTTATCAGCCACTTTGCACCCCCTTTTAACCCCTTATTAGCCACTCTTAACACCTTTTAACCCCTTATCAGCCCCTTTGCACCCCCTTAACCCCTTATCAGCCCCCTTTTAACCCCTTATCAGCCCCTTTGCTCCACTTTTAACCCCTTATCACCCCTTTAATCCCTTATCAGCCCCTTTGCACCCCCTTTTAACCCCTTATTAGCCACTCTTAACACCTTTTAACCCCTTATCAGCCCCTTTGCACACCCTTAACCCCTTATCGGCCCCTTTTAACCCCTTATCAGCCCCTTTGCTCCACTTTTAACCCCTTATCACCCCTTTAATCCCTTATCAGCCCCTTTGCACCCCCATTTAACCCCTTATTAGCCACTCTTAACCCCGTTTAACCCCTTATCAGCCCCTTTGCACCCCCTTAACCCCTTATCGGCCCCTTTTAACCCCTTATCAGCCCCTTTGCTCCACTTTTAACCCCTTATCACCCCTTTAATCCCTTATCAGCCACTTTGCACCCCCATTTAACCCCTTATTAGCCACTCTTAACACCTTTTAACCCCTTATCAGCCCCTTTGCACACCCTTAACCCCTTATCGGCCCCTTTTAACCCCTTATCAGCCCCTTTGCTCCCCTTTTAACCCCTTATCACCCCTTTAATCCCTTATCAGCCCCTTTGCACCCCCATTTAACCCCTTATTAGCCACTCTTAACACCTTTTAACACCTTATCAGCCCCTTTGCACCCCCTTAACCCCTTATCGGCCCCTTTTAACCCCTTATCAGCCCCTTTGCACCCCCTTTTAACCCCTTATTAGCCACTCTTAACCCCTTTTAACCCCTTATCAGCCCCTTTGCACCCCCTTAACCCCTTATCGGCCCCTTTTAACCCCTTATCAGCCCCTTTGCTCCACTTTTAACCCCTTATCAGCCCCTTTGCTCCACTTTTAACCCCTTATCACCCCTTTAATCCCTTATCAGCCACTTTGCACCCCCATTTAACCCCTTATTAGCCACTCTTAACCCCTTTTAACCCCTTATCAGCCCCTTTGCACCCCCTTAACCCCTTATCGGCCCCTTTTAACCCTTTATCAGCCCCTTTGCATCCCATTTAACCCCTTATCAGCCCCTTTGCATCCCATTTAACCCCTTATCAGCCCCTTTTACCCCTTATCAGCCCCTTTTACCCCTTATCAGCCCCTTTGCACCCCCTTAACCCCTTATCGCCCCCTTTTAACCCCTTATCAGCCCCTTTGCTCCACTTTTAACCCCTTATCACCCCTTTAATCCCTTATCAGCCACTTTGCACCCCCATTTAACCCCTTATTAGCCACTCTTAACCCCTTTTAACCCCTTATCAGCCCCTTTGCACCCCCTTAACCCCTTATCAGCCCCCTTTTAACCCCTTATCAGCCCCTTTGCTCCACTTTTAACCCCTTATCACCCCTTTAATCCCTTATCAGCCACTTTGCACCCCCATTTAACCCCTTATTAGCCACTCTTAACCCCTTTTAACCCCTTATCAGCCCCTTTGCACCCCCTTAACCCCTTATCAGCCCCCTTTTAACCCCTTATCAGCCCCTTTGCATCCCATTTAACCCCTTATCAGCCCCCTTTTAACCCCTTATCAGCCCCTTTTAACACCTTTTACCCCGCTGCATCTCCCTTTTTAACCCTTTCTCACCCCTTTGCAGCCCCTTCCCCCTTTTAACCCCTTCCTAACCCCTTTTAACCCCTTCCTAACCCCTTTGCCACCCCTTTTCGTAACCCCCCACCTTTAACCCCTTTGTAACCCCCTTTTAACCCTTTCGTAACCCCTTTTGCACCCCCTTTTTTCATCCCCCTTTTCACCCCTTGGCAACCCCTGTTTTAACCCTTTCCTAACCCCCTTTTAACCCCTTGCCAACTCTTTTTAACCCTTTCATATCCCCTTCAACCCCCTTTTAACCCCCTTTTAACCCTTTCATATCCCCTCTAACCCCCTTTTAACCCCATTTTAACCCTTTCATATCCCCTTCAACCCCCTTTTAACCCCATTTTAACCCTTTCATATCCCCTCTAACCCCCTTTTGACCCCATTTTAACCCTTTCATATCCCCTTTAACCCCCTTTTAACCCTTTCATATCCCCTCTAACCCCCTTTTAACCCCATTTTAACCCTTTCATATCCCCTCTAACCCCCTTTTAACCCCATTTTAACCCTTTCATATCCCCTCTAACCCTCTTTTAACCCCCTTTTAACCCTTTCATATCCCCTCTAACCCCCTTTTAACCCCCTTTTAACCCTTTCACATCCCCTTTTAACCCCCTTTTAGCCCCCTTTTAACCCTTTCATATCCCCTTAACCCTCTTTTAACCCTTTCAACCCTTTCATATCCCCTTTAACCCCCTTTAATCCCATTTTAACCCTTTCATATCAACTTTTAACCCCCTTTAACCCTTTCATATCCCCTTTAACCCCCTTTTAACCCTTTCATATCCCCTCTAACCACCTTTTAACCCCCTTTTAACCCTTTCATATCCCCTCTAACCCTCTTTTAACCCCCTTTTAACCCTTTCATAACCCCTTCAATGCCCTTTTAATCCCCTTTTAACCCCCTTTAACCCTTTCATATCCCCTTTATCCCCTTTTAACCCCCTTTTAACCCTTTCATAACCAGTTTAACCCCCTTTTAATCCCCTGTTAACCCCTTAAACCCTTTCATATCCCCTTTAATCTCCTTTTAACCTTCTTTTAACCCTTTCATATCCCCTTTAACCCCCTTTTACCCCCTTTAACCCTTTCATATCCCCTTCAAGCCCCTTTTAACCCTTTCATATCCCCTCTAACCCCCTTTTAACCCCCTTTAACCCTTTCATATCCCCTTTTAACCCCCCTTTAACCCTTTCATATCCCCTCTAACCCCTTTTAACCCCCTTTTAACACTTTCATATCCCCTTTAACCCCCTTTTAACCCCCTTTTAACCCTTTCATATCCCCTCTAACCCCCTTTTAACCCCATTTTAACCCTTTCATATCCCCTCTAACCCCCTTTTAACCCCATTTTAACCCTTTCATATCCCCTCTAACCCTCTTTTAACCCCCTTTTAACCCTTTCATATCCCCTCTAACCCCCTTTTAACCCCCTTTTAACCCTTTCACATCCCCTTTTAACCCCCTTTTAGCCCCCTTTTAACCCTTTCATATCCCCTTAACCCTCTTTTAACCCTTTCAACCCTTTCATATCCCCTTTAACCCCCTTTAATCCCATTTTAACCCTTTCATATCAACTTTTAACCCCCTTTAACCCTTTCATATCCCCTTTAACCCCCTTTTAACCCTTTCATATCCCCTCTAACCACCTTTTAACCCCCTTTTAACCCTTTCATATCCCCTCTAACCCTCTTTTAACCCCCTTTTAACCCTTTCATAACCCCTTCAATGCCCTTTTAATCCCCTTTTAACCCCCTTTAACCCTTTCATATCCCCTTTATCCCCTTTTAACCCCCTTTTAACCCTTTCATAACCAGTTTAACCCCCTTTTAATCCCCTGTTAACCCCTTAAACCCTTTCATATCCCCTTTAATCTCCTTTTAACCTTCTTTTAACCCTTTCATATCCCCTTTAACCCCCTTTTACCCCCTTTAACCCTTTCATATCCCCGTCAAGCCCCTTTTAACCCTTTCATATCCCCTCTAACCCCCTTTTAACCCCCTTTAACCCTTTCATATCCCCTTTTAACCCCCCTTTAACCCTTTCATATCCCCTCTAACCCCTTTTAACCCCCTTTTAACCCTTTCATATCCCCTTTAACCCCCTTTTAACCCCATTTTAACCCTTTCATATCCCCTGTAACCCCCTTTTAACCCCATTTTAACCCCTTCATAACCTCTCTAACCCCTTTTAACCCCCTTTTAACCCTTTCATATCCCCTTTAACCCCCTTTTAACTCCCTTTTAACACTTTCATATCCCCTTAACCCCCTTTAACCCCCTTTTAACCCTTTCATATCCCCTTTAACTCCCTTTAACCCCCTTTAACCCTTTCATATCCCCTCTAACCCTCTTTTAACCCCCTTTTAACCCTTTCATATCCCCTCTAACCCCCTTTTAACCCCATTTTAACTCTTTCATATCCCGTTTAACCCCCTTTTAATCCCCTTTTAACCCTTTCATATCCCCTTTAACCCCCTTTTAACCACCTTTTAACCCTTTCATATCCCCTCTAACCCCCTTTTAACCCCATTTTAACCCCTTCATAACCTCTCTAACCCCTTTTAACCCCCTTTTAACCCTTTCATATCCCCTTTAACCCCCTTTTAACTCCCTTTTAACACTTTCATATCCCCTTAACCCCCTTTAACCCCATTTTAACCCTTTCATATCCCCTTTAACCCCCTTTAACCCCCTTTAACCCTTTCATATCCCCTCTAACCCCGTTTAACCCCATTTTAACCCCTTCATAACCTCTCTAACCCCTTTTAACCCCCTTTTAACCCTTTCGTATCCCCTTTAACCCCCTTTTAACCCCTTTTTAACCCTTTGATATCCCCTCTAGCCCCCTTTTAACCCCATTTTAACCCTTTCATAACCCCTCTAACCCCCTTTTAACCCCCTTTTAACCCTTTCATATCCCCTTTAACCCCCTTTTAACCCCCTTTTAACCCTTTCATATCCCCTCTAACCCCCTTTTAACCATCTTTTAACCCTTTCATATCCCCTTTAACCCCCTTTTTACCCCCTTTAACCCTTTCATAACCCCTTTATCCCCCTTTTAACCCCCTTTTAACACTTTCATATCCCCTTTAACCCCCTTTTAACCATCTTTTAACCCTTTCATATCCCCTTTAACCCCCTTTTTACCCCCTTTAACCCTTTCATAACCCCTTTATCCCCCTTTTAACCCCCTTTTAACCCTTTCATATCCCCTTTAACCCCCTTTTAACCCCATTTTAACCCTTTCACAACCCGTTTAACCCCCTTTTAACCCCCTTTAACCCTTTCATAACCCCTTTAACCCCTTTTTAACCCTTTCATATCCCCTGGACCCCCTTTTAACCCCTTTTTAACCCCTTTCCACCCCCTTTGTAACCCCCTTTGCCCCCCATTTCTATCCCCCCTTACAACCCATTCAGAACCCCATTTCCGACCCCTTTTAACCCTTCGCCTTTTAACCCATTTTGACTCCTTTTTAACCCTTTCCCGGCCACCTCCGCTCCCCGTTGGATCTGGAACCCAACCTGGAAGTCCCCGAGATGCCGAGAGGGGTTGCGGTCGGACCCGAAATGGGATCCGATCCAGCTGCACCCCCACATCTGGACGCTCCCCCCCACCTCCCCGACCTCTGGTTCCCCTCCTTCCCGCAGCATCGAAAGCACCTTCGAGGTCTACGTCGAGTCGGAGCGTCTCTACCTCTTCGGCTCGGAGAGCCCGGAGGCCGCTCGCCAGTGGCTCGAAGCCATCGCCAAGGTGGGTCGGGGTGACGGGATCTGGGGATGATGGAATCACCGGGTTGGGAAGGACCCATCGGATCGTGGAGTCCGACCGTCCCCATCAACCACCGACCCGCGTCCCTCGGCGCCTCGTCCACCCGACCCTCAAACCCCTCCGGGAAGGTGATTCCACCACCTCCTTGAGTGGATCCCACCGGCTCCCAGGGACCTTTTCCAGGAGGAATTTCCATCCCTATTCCTTGGGAGAAGATCCCAGCGCCCTCCTCTCCACGAGCTCCTCTCAGGGAGTCGGAGAGAGCGACGAGGTCTCCCCTCAGCCTCCTCTTCTCCAGGATAAACCCCCCCCAGGTCCCTCAGGCTTGTTCTCCAGCCCCTTTCCCAGCTCCGGTCCCTTCTCCGGACTCGCTCCAGCCCCTCGAGGTCTTTCTTGGGGCGAAGGACCCAGACGTGCCCCCAGGATTCCAGGTTGGGTCTCAGCAGAGGGAGAAGAACCTCCCTGGCCCTGCTGGCCACGCTGGGGCTGCTCCGAGCCACGATGCCCTTGGGCTCCTTGGCCCCCTGGGGACAACTTGAGGGCGTCTCATGGAATCCCAGAATCACCAGGTGGGAAAAATCCATCCCTGGCCGAGAGGAAAGAGCCTCGAGTCGCTCCAGGGGAGGTTTAGGTTGGATCTTGGGAGAAGTTCCATCACGGGAAGGGTCGTGAAGCCCTGGGAGATGCCGCCCAGGGCGCTGGTGGCGTCTCCGTCCCTGGAGGGTTCAAAGCCGGGGAGATGAGGGGCTCGGGGAGCCGGATTCGTTGCGGACGGGGACGCTTGGACTTGATGAGCTCAAAGGTCTTTTCCAACCAAGCGATTCCGTGTCCCACAAACTCCACGGCCACGCGGGTTTGGGACCCTCCGAGGGTGGAGATGCCACCAACCCCACCCTGGGAAACGTCTCCCGGGGCTTCACGACCCTTCCCGTGATGGAACTTCTCCCAAGATCCAACCTAAACCTCCCCTGGAGCGACTTGAGGCCGGTTCCTCTCCTCCCATCCCGTGGTTTTTTGGGAGAAGACACCAACCCACCTCACCACAACCTCCTTCCAGGAGCAACGAGGTCTCCCCTCAGCCTCCTCCTCTCCAGACCAACCCCTTCCACCTCTCTTAGTCCTTCCCCTGGTTCTCCAGCCCCTTTCCCAGCTCCGGTCCCTTCTCCGGACGTTCTCCAGCCCCTCAAGGTCTTTCTTGGGGCGAAGGACCCAGACGTGCCCCCAGGATTCCAGGTTGGGTCTCAGCAGAGGGAGAAGAACCTCCCTGGACCTTCTCCTCCTTCTCCATCCCGGCTCCTCCTGCTCTGGAGCTGCTCGGGGTTCTCGTGCCCCAAGGTCCTGGTCAAACCTCATCCCGTTGGTCTCATCCCACGGATCCAACCAGCTCCGATCCCTCTGGAGACCCTCAAACCCTCCAGCAGCTCCCACCCAGCTCCGTGTCACCCCCCAAACCCGCTCGGGGCGCCCTCGGTGCCTTCATCCAGGGCGTCGATGAAGACGTCGACTGGGATCGGAGCCGCCAATTCCCGGATATTCTCTCCGTCTCCCACCTCCCTCTAGACCCTCCACCCAACCAGTTTTCCCACATAGGAGAGTCTCACGTTTTCCGGAGCTGAATATTGTGGGAAATTCCCTCGGAAAATCCTCGGAGGGATCCGGAGGCCGCGGAGGCTGATGGATCCTTCTCCTCCTCATCCTAGTCCTTCATCCACCCTCGCGCCGAGGAGCTCCTGGCTCTGGATTTCGAGCGGATCGGCCGCTTGAGGTACAAGGGGGGCCTCAACCTGGAACGAGCCACCCAGGGCTGGTTCGCCCTGGTGGGTCCCACGCTCCACGTCTGCTCCGAGGGCGGCGAGAGGCAGGAGCCGCTCCAGCTGCGGAAGCTCCAGGAGCTCTGTGAGTGACGCTTCCCAACCCCTGCTCCAGGCTTGGAAGGGACTCGGAGATGGGGAGAGCCACATGGGATCGGGGTTTGTCCAACCTGGATGGATCCAGAGGGGATTGGGGTTTCTCCAGCCTGGATGGATCCAGAGGGGATTGGGGTTTGTCCAACCTGGATGGATCCAGAGGGGATTGGGGTTTGTCCAACCTGGATGCATCCAGAGGGGATTGGGGTTTCTCCAACCTGGATGGATCCAGAGGGGATTGGGGTTTGTCCAACCTGGATGGATCCAGAGGGGATTGGGGTTTCTCCAACCTGGATGGATCCAGAGGGGATTGGGGTTTGTCCAACCTGGATGGATCCAGAGGGGATTGGGGTTTCTCCAACCTGGATGGATCCAGAGGGGATTGGGGTTTCTCCAGCCTGGATGGATCCAGCTGGGATCGGGGTTTCTCCAACCTGGATGGATCCAGAGGGGATTGGGGTTTGTCCAACCTGGATGGATCCAGAGGGGATTGGGGTTTGTCCAACCTGGATGGATCCAGAGGGGATTGGGGTTTGTCCAACCTGGATGGATCCAGAGGGGATTGGGGTTTGTCCAACCTGGATGGATCCAGAGGGGATTGGGGTTTCTCCAACCTGGATGGATCCAGAGGGGACTGGGGTTTGTCCAACCTGGATGGATCCAGAGGGGATCGGGGTTTCTCCAATGTGGATGGATCCAGAGGGAATTGGGGTTTCTCCAATGTGGATGGATCCAGAGGGAATTGGGGTTTCTCCAACCTGGATGGATCCAGAGGGGATTGGGGTTTCTCCAACCTGGATGGATCCAGAGGGGATTGGGGTTTCTCCAACCTGGATGGATCCAGAGGGGATTGGGGTTTGTCCAACCTGGATTGATCCAGAGGGGATTGGGGTTTCTCCAATCTGGATGGATCCAGCTGGGATCGGGGTTTCTCCAACCTGGATGGATCCAGCTGGGATCGAGGTTTCTCCAACCTGGATGGATCCAGAGGGGACTGGGGTTTCTCCAACCTGGATGCATCCAGAGGGGATTGGGGTTTCTCCGACCTGGATGGATCCAGAGGGGATCGGGGTTTCTCCAATGTGGATGGATCCAGAGGGAATTGGGGTTTCTCCAATGTGGATGGATCCAGAGGGAATTGGGGTTTCTCCAACCTGGATGGATCCAGAGGGGATTGGGGTTTCTCCAATGTGGATGGATCCAGAGGGAATTGGGGTTTCTCCAACCTGGATGGATCCAGAGGGGATTGGGGTTTCTCCAACCTGGATGGATCCAGAGGGGATTGGGGTTTCTCCAACCTGGATGGATCCAGAGGGGATTGGGGTTTCTCCAACCTGGATGGATCCAGAGGGAATTGGGGTTTCTCCAACCTGGATGGATCCAGAGGGGATTGGGGTTTCTCCAACCTGGATGGATCCAGAGGGGATTGGGGTTTCTCCAACCTGGATGGATCCAGAGGGGATTGGGGTTTGTCCAACCTGGATTGATCCAGAGGGGATTGGGGTTTCTCCAATCTGGATGGATCCAGCTGGGATCGGGGTTTCTCCAACCTGGATGGATCCAGCTGGGATCGAGGTTTCTCCAACCTGGATGGATCCAGAGGGGACTGGGGTTTCTCCAACCTGGATGCATCCAGAGGGGATTGGGGTTTCTCCAACCTGGATGGATCCAGAAGGGATTGGGGTTTCTCCGACCTGGATGGATCCAGAGGGGATTGGGGTGATGGGTTCTCCCCCTTCCCTTCCAGCCATCCAGGGAGACAACGAGGTGCTGGTGCTGGTCGAGAGACGCAGGTAGGAGCGGAAAGGGGAACGCGGGGGGCTGGTTCCTACGTCCCCATCAGGGCCCCATCCCATCCCAGTCCGGGGTTTGGGACGCGGGTGTAGGATATGGGAGTTGGGAATGGGGGGTACGGGGTGTGGGATGAAGATCTGGGGATGTGGGATGAAGATCTGGGGATGTGGGATGAAGATCTGGGGGTGTGGGATGAAGATCTGGGGTGTGGGATGAAGATCTGGGGGTGTGGGATGAAGATCTGGGGTGTGGAATGAAGCTCTGGGGGTGTGGGATGAAGATCTCGAGGTGTGGGATGAAGATCTGGGATGTGGGATGAAGATCTGGGGATGTGGGATGAAGATCTGGGGGTGTGGGATGAAGATCTGGGGTGTGGGATGAAGATCTGGGGGTGTGGGATGAAGATCTGGGGTGTGGGATGAAGCTCTGGGGGTGTGGGATGAAGATCTCGAGGTGTGGGATGAAGATCTGGGATGTGGGATGAAGATCTGGGGATGTGGGATGAAGATCTGGGGGTGTGGGATGAAGATCTGGGGGTGTGGGATGAAGATCTGGGGATGTGGGATGAAGATCTGGGATGTGGGATGAAGATCTGGGATGTGGGATGAAGCTCTGGGGGTGTGGGATGAAGATCTGGGATGTGGGATGAAGATCTGTGGGTGTGGGATGAAGATCTGTGGGTGTGGGATGAAGCTCTGGGGGTGTGGGATGAAGATCTGGGGGTGTGGGATGAAGATCTGGGGTGTGGGATGAAGATCTGGGATGTGGGATGAAGACCTGGGATGTGGGATGAAGATCTGGGGGTGTGGGATGAAGATCTGGGGTGTGGGATGAAGATCTGGGATGTGGGATGAAGATCTGGGGGTGTGGGATGAAGATCTGGGGTGTGGGATGAAGCTCTGGGGGTGTGGGATGAAGCTCTGGGATGTGGGATGAAGATCTGGGGGTGTGGGATGAAGATCTGGGGGTGTGGGATGAAGCTCTGGGGGTGTGGGATGAAGATCTGGGGGTGTGGGATGAAGATCTGGGATGTGGGATGAAGATCTGGGGGTGTGGGATGAAGATCTGGGATGTGGGATGAAGATCTGGGGTGTGGGATGAAGATCTGGGGGTGTGGGATGAAGATCTGGGGGTGTGGGATGAAGATCTGGGATGTGGGATGAAGATCTGGGGGTGTGGGATGAAGATCTGGGGATGTGGGATGAAGATCTGGGATGTGGGATGAAGATCTGGGGATGTGGGATGAAGATCTGGGATGTGGGATGAAGATCTGGGGGTGTGGGATGAAGATCTGGGATATGGGATGAAGATCTGGGGGTGTGGGATGAAGATCTGGGGGTGTGGGATGAAGCTCTGGGGGTGTGGGATGAAGACCTGGGGCCGTGGGGCCGCGACGGGGTCCCCGCTGAGGTTGCCGTGTCCGTGTCCCCCACTCCCACCAGGACCTTCTACATCCAAGGGGAGAGGAAACTGGATTTCTTGGCTTGGGTTCAAGCCCTCCAGAAGGCGTCGGGCAGCTCCGGAGACGCCTTGTGGGAGCAGCAGCTGACGGAGTCCGACGTCCCCCTGCTCGTCGATCGCTGCATCGACCACATCACCCAGTGCGGTAGGTGCCGCCGTGGGACGGGGGGTTTGGGGACAAGGACAACACCATCCGGTCACCTCTCCCGGCTGGAGAACCCGCTGGGTGGCGGCATCCCAAGAGTGGAGGTCAACGGAGGGACCTCCAGCCGGAGGGTGGTGGCCTCAGGGTTGATGTGGGATGAAGCTCTGGGGGTGTGGGACGAAGATCTGGGGATTTGGGATGAAGATCTGGGGGTGTGGGATGAAGATCTGGGGGTGTGGGATGAAGATCTGGGGTGTGGGATGAAGCTCTGGGGGTGTGGGATGAAGCTCTGGGGGTGTGGGATGAAGATCTGGGGGTGTGGGATGAAGATCTGGGGGTGTGGGATGAAGATCTGGGGGTGTGGGATGAAGATCTGGGGGTGTGGGATGAAGATCTGGGGGTGTGGGATGAAGATTTGGGGGTGTGGAAAGGAGATCTGGGGGTGTGGGATGAAGATCTGGGGGTGTGGGATGAAGATCTGGGATGTGGGATGAAGCTCTGGGGATGTGGGATGAGGATCTGGGGGTGTGGGATGAAGATCTGGGGATGTGGGATGAAGATCTGGGATGTGGGATGAAGATCTGGGGGTGTGGGATGAAGATCTGGGGGTGTGGGATGAAGATCTGGGGGTGTGGGATGAAGATCTGGGGTGTGGGATGAAGATCTGGGATGTGGGATGAAGATCTGGGGGTGTGGGATGAAGATCTGGGGGTGTGGGATGAAGATCTGGGGTGTGGGATGAAGATCTGGGATGTGGGCTGAAGATCTGGGGTGTGGGATGAAGCTCTGGGGGTGTGGGATGAAGATCTGGGGGTGTGGGATGAAGATCTGGGGTGTGGGATGAAGATCTGGGGGCGTGGGATGAAGATCTGGGGGTGTGGGATGAAGATTTGGGGGTGTGGAAAGGAGATCTGGGGGTGTGGGATGAAGATCTGGGGGTGTGGGATGAAGATCTGGGATGTGGGATGAAGCTCTGGGGGTGTGGGATGAAGATCTGGGGGTGTGGGATGAAGATCTGGGGTGTGGGATGGAGATCTGGGATGTGGGATGAAGCTCTGGGGATGTGGGATGAGGATCTGGGGGTGTGGGATGAAGATCTGGGGATGTGGGATGAAGATCTGGGATGTGGGATGAAGATCTGGGGGTGTGGGATGAAGATCTGGGGGTGTGGGATGACGATCTGGGGGTGTGGGATGAAGATCTGGGGGTGTGGGATGAAGATCTGGGATGTGGGATGAAGCTCTGGGGATGTGGGATGAAGATCTGGGATGTGGGATGAAGATCTCGGGGTGTGGGATGAAGATCTGGGGGTGTGGGATGAAGATCTGGGATGTGGGATGAACCTCTGGGATGTGGGATGAAGCTCTGGGGATGTGGGACGAAGATCTGGGATGTGGGATGAAGATCTGGGGGTGTGGGATGAAGATCTGGGATGTGGGATGAAGATCTGGGGGTGTGGGATGAAGATCTGGGGGTGTGGGATGAAGATCTGGGATGTGGGATGAAGATCTGGGGGTGTGGGATGAAGATCTGGGAATGTGGGATGAAGATCTGGGGATGTGGGATGAAGATCTGGGGGTGTGGGATGAAGATCTGGGATGTGGGATGAAGCTCTGGGGATTTGGGATGAAGATCTGGGATGTGGGATGAAGATCTGGGGGTGTGGGATGAAGATCTGGGGTGTGGGATGAAGATCTGGGGGTGTGGGATGAAGATCTGGGATGTGGGATGAATCTCTGGGATGTGGGATGAAGATCTGGGGGTGTGGGATGAAGATCTGGGGATGTGGGATGAAGATCTGGGGGTGTGGGATGAAGATCTGGGATGTGGGATGAAGATCTGGGGGTGTGGGATGAAGATCTGGGGGTTTGGGATGAAGCTCTGGGGTGTGGGATGAAGATCTGGGGGTGTGGGATGAAGACCTGGGGGTGTGGGATGAAGCTCTGGGGGTGTGGGATTAAGATCTGGGGATGTGGGATGAAGATCTGGGGGTGTGGGATGAAGATCTGGGGGTGTGGGGTGAAGATCTGGGGGTGTGGGATGAAGATCTGGGATGTGGGATGAAGATCTGGGGGTGTGGGATGAAGATCTGGGGGTGTGGGATGAAGATCTGGGGGTGTGGGATGAAGCTCTGGGGGTGTGGGATTAAGATCTGGGGATGTGGGATGAAGATCTGGGGGTGTGGGATGAAGATCTGGGGGTGTGGGGTGAAGATCTGGGGGTGTGGGATGAAGATCTGGGATGTGGGATGAAGATCTGGGGGTGTGGGATGAAGATCTGGGATGTGGGATGAATCTCTGGGGTGTGGGATGAAGATCTGGGGGTGTGGGATTAAGCTCTGGGGGTGTGGGATGAAGATCTGGGGTGTGGGATGAAGATCTGGGGGTGTGGGATGAAGATCTGGGATGTGGGATGAAGATCTGGGGTGTGGGATGAAGATCTGGGGATTTGGGATGAAGATCTGGGGGTGTGGGATGAAGCTCTGGGGGTGTGGGATGAAGATCTGGGGTGTGGGATGAAGACCTGGGGTGTGGGATGAAGATCTGGGGATTTGGGATGAAGATCTGGGGTGTGGGATGAAGATCTGGGGGTGTGGGATGAAGATCTGGGGGTGTGGGATGAAGCTCTGGGGGTGTGGGATGAAGATCTGGGGTGTGGGATGAAGATCTGGGGTGTGGGATGAAGATCTGGGGATTTGGGATGAAGATCTGGGGGTGTGGGATGAAGATCTGGGGATGTGGGATGAAGATCTGGGGGTGTGGGATGAAGATATGGGATGTGGGATGAAGATCTGGGATGTGGGATGAAGATCTGGGGATGTGGGATGAAGATCTGGGATGTGGGATGAAGATCTGGGGGTGTGGGATGAAGATCTGGGATGTGGGATGAAGATCTGGGGATGTGGGATGAAGATCTGGGGATGTGGGATGAAGATCTGGGATGTGGGATGAAGATCTGGGGGTGTGGGATGAAGATCTGGGATGTGGGATGAAGATCTGGGGATGTGGGATGAAGATCTGGGATGTGGGATGAAGAACTGGGATGTGGGATGAAGATCTGGGGGTGTGGGATGAAGCTCTGGGGGTGTGGGATGAAGATCTGGGGGTGTGGGATGAAGATCTGGGATGTGGGATGAAGATCTGGGGGTGTGGGATGAAGATCTGGGGGTGTGGGATGAAGATCTGGGGTGTGGGATGAAGATCTGGGGGTGTGGGATGAAGATCTGGGATGTGGGATGAAGATCTGGGGATGTGGGATGAAGATTGATGACGTCTCGGTGGACGGTGGGACTCGCCGGGTTGGAGAAGACCCAACCGGATCGTGGAATCCGACCGTCCCCATCAACCACCGACCCGTGTCCCTCGGCGCCGCATCCACGTGTCCCTCAAACCCCTCCGGGAAGGTGATTCCACCACCTCCTTGAGCGGATCCCACCGGCTCCCAGGGACCTTTTCCAGGAGGAATTTCCATCCTGAACGTCTCCTGGTGGAGCTGGAGGCCCTTCCCTCTTGTCGTGTCCCCTGGGAGAAGATCCCAGCTCCCTCCTCTCCACGAGCTCCTCTCAGGGAGTCGGAGGGAGCGACGAGGTCTCCCCTCAGCCTCCTTCAAGGTCTTCATCGACGCCCTGGATGAAGGCACCGAGGGCGCCCCGAGCGAGTTTGGGGGGTGACACTGAGCTGGGTGGGAGCTGCTGGAGGGTTTGAGGGTCTCCAGAGGGATCGGAGCTGGTTGGATCCGTGGGATGAGACCAACGGGATGAGGTTTGACCAGGACCTTGGGGCACGAGAACCCCGAGCAGCTCCAGAGCAGGAGAAGCCGGGATGGAGAAGGAGGAGAAGGTCCAGGGAGGTTCTTCTCCCTCTGCTGAGACCCAACCTGGAATCCTGGGGGCACGTCTGGGTCCTTCGCCCCAAGAAAGACCTTGAGGGGCTGGAGAACGTCCGGAGAAGGGACCGGAGCTGGGAAAGGGGCTGGAGAACAAGCCTGAGGGACCTGGGGGGGGTTTATCCTGGAGAAGAGGAGGCTGAGGGGAGACCTCGTCGCTCTCTCCGACTCCCCGAGAGGAGCTCGCGGAGAGGAGGGAGCTGGGATCTTCTCCCAAGGGACACGACGAGAGGGAAGGGCCTCCAGCTCCACCAGGAGACGTTCAGGATGGAAATTCCTCCTGGAAAAGGTCCCTGGGAGCCGGTGGGATCCGCTCAAGGAGGTGGTGGAATCACCTTCCCGGAGGGGTTTGAGGGACACGTGGACGAGGGGCCGAGGGACGCGGGTCGGTGGTTGATGGGGACGGTCGGATTCCACGACCTCCGAGATCTTCTCCGACCCGTTGGTTCCACGATCCTACGACACGACTCTCTCCCCCCAACCCCGAGCATCCAGACGTTCTGGGAGGCCTCCAGCTGGATCAGGGCTCGGGGCTCCTCGGTGGTCGCGCCGAGACCTGGCGGGTGGGACAGGGACGGCAGCTCCAGCTCCTCTCCGGTGGCCCCCAGATCCATGGAGCTGGGATGCTCCTGGTGGAGCTGAGAACCTCCAGATCCATGGAGCTGGGATGCTCCTGGTGGAGCTGAGAACCTCCAGATCCATGGAGCTGGGATGCTCCTGATGGAGCTGAGAACCTCCAGATCCATGGAGCTGGGATGCTCCTGGTGGAGCTGAGAACCTCCAGATCCATGGAGCTGGGATGCTCCTAGTGGAGCTGAGAACCTCCAGATCCATGGAGCTGGGATGCTCCTGATGGAGCTGAGAACCTCCAGATCCATGGAGCTGGGATGCTCCTAGTGGAGCTGAGAACCTCCAGATCCATGGAGCTGGGATGCTCCTGATGGAGCTGAGAACCTCCAGATCCATGGAGCTGGGATGCTCCTCGTGGAGCTGAGAACCTCCAGATCCATGGAGCTGGGATGCTCCTGATGGAGCTGAGAACCTCCAGATCCACGGAGCTGGGATGCTCCTGGTGGAGCTGAGAACGTCCAGATCCATGGAGCTGGGATGCTCCTAGTGGAGCTGAGAACCTCCAGATCCATGGAGCTGGGATGCTCCTGGGGGAGCTGAGAACCTCCAGATCCATGGAGCTGGGATGCTCCTCATGGAGCTGAGAACCTCCAGATCCATGGAGCTGGGATGCTCCTCATGGAGCTGAGAACCTCCAGATCCATGGAGCTGGGATGCTCCTGATGGAGCTGAGAACCTCCAGATCCATGGAGCTGGGATGCTCCTGATGGAGTTGAGAACCTCCAGATCCATGGAGCTGGGATGCTCCTCGTGGAGCTGAGAACCTCCAGATCCATGGAGCTGGGATGCTCCTGATGGAGCTGAGAACCTCCAGATCCATGGAGCTGGGATGCTCCTCATGGAGCTGAGAACCTCCAGATCCATGGAGCTGGGATGCTCCTGATGGAGCTGAGAACCTCCAGATCCATGGAGCTGGGATGCTCCTGGTGGAGCTGAGAACCTCCAGATCCATGGAGCTGGGATGCTCTTGATGGAGCTGAGAACCTCCAGATCCATGGAGCTGGGATGCTCCTGGTGGAGCTGAGAACCTCCAGATCTATGGAGCTGGGATGCTCCTGATGGAGCTGAGAACCTCCAGATCTATGGAGCTGGGATGCTCCTGATGGAGCTGAGAACCTCCAGATCCATGGAGCTGGGATGCTCCTGATGGAGCTGAGAACCTCCAGATCTATGGAGCTGGGATGCTCCTGGTGGAGCTGAGAACCTCCAGATCCATGGAGCTGGGATGCTCCTGATGGAGCTGAGAACCTCCAGATCCATGGAGCTGGGATGCTCCTGATGGAACTGAGAACCTCCAGATCCATGGAGCTGGGATGCTCCTCATGGAGCTGAGAACCTCCAGATCTATGGAGCTGGGATGCTCCTGATGGAACTGAGAACCTCCAGATCCATGGAGCTGGGATGCTCCTCATGGAGCTGAGAACCTCCAGCCCCATGGAGCTGGGATGCTCCTGATGGAGCTGAGAACCTCCAGATCCACGGAGCTGGGATGCTCCTGATGGAGTTGAGAACCTCCAGATCCATGGAGCTGGGATGCTCCTCGTGGAGCTGAGAACCTCCAGATCCATGGAGCTGGGATGCTCCTGATGGAGCTGAGAACCTCCAGATCCATGGAGCTGGGATGCTCCTCATGGAGCTGAGAACCTCCAGCCCCATGGAGCTGGGATGCTCCTGATGGAGCTGAGAACCTCCAAATCCATGGAGTTGGGATGCTCCTGATGGAGCTGAGAACCTCCAGATCCATGGAGCTGGGATGCTCCTGATGGAGCTGAGAACCTCCAGATCCATGGAGCTGGGATGCTCCTGGTGGAGCTGAGAACCTCCAGATCCATGGAGCTGGGATGCTCCTGATGGAGCTGAGAACCTCCAGATCCATGGAGCTGGGATGCTCCTGGTGGAGCTGAGAACCTCCAGATCCATGGAGCTGGGATGCTCCTGGTGGAGTTGAGAACCTCCAGATCCATGGAGCTGGGATGCTCCTGATGGAGCTGAGAACCTCCAGATCCATGGAGCTGGGATGCTCCTGATGGAGCTTAGAACCTCCAGATCCATGGAGCTGGGATGCTCCTGATGGAGCTGAGAACCTCCAGATCCATGGAGCTGGGATGCTCCTGATGGAGCTGAGAACCTCCAGATCTATGGAGCTGGGATGCTCCTGGTGGAGCTGAGAACCTCCAGATCCATGGAGCTGGGATGCTCCTGATGGAGCTGAGAACCTCCAGATCCATGGAGCTGGGATGCTCCTGGTGGAGCTGAGAACCTCCAGATCCATGGAGCTGGGATGCTCCTGATGGAGCTGAGAACCTCCAGATCCATGGAGCTGGGATGCTCCTGATGGAGCTGAGAACCTCCAGATCCATGGAGCTGGGATGCTCCTGATGGAGCTGAGAACCTCCAGATCCATGGAGCTGGGATGCTCCTGATGGAGCTGAGAACCTCCAGATCCATGGAGCTGGGATGCTCCTGATGGAGCTGAGAACCTCCAGATCCATGGAGCTGGGATGCTCCTGATGGAACTGAGAACCTCCAGATCCATGGAGCTGGGATGCTCCTCATGGAGCTGAGAACCTCCAGATCTATGGAGCTGGGATGCTCCTGATGGAACTGAGAACCTCCAGATCCATGGAGCTGGGATGCTCCTCATGGAGCTGAGAACCTCCAGATCTATGGAGCTGGGATGCTCCTGATGGAGCTGAGAACCTCCAGATCTATGGAGCTGGGATGCTCCTGATGGAGCTGAGAACCTCCAGATCCATGGAGCTGGGATGCTCCTGATGGAGCTGAGAACCTCCAGATCCATGGAGCTGGGATGCTCTTGATGGAGCTGAGAACCTCCAGATCCATGGAGCTGGGATGCTCCTGATGGAGCTGAGAACCTCCAGATCCATGGAGCTGGGATGCTCCTGATGGAGCTGAGAACCTCCAGATCCATGGAGCTGGGATGCTCTTGATGGAGCTGAGAACCTCCAAATCCATGGAGCTGGGATGCTCCTGATGGAGCTGAGAACCTCCAGATCCATGGAGCTGGGATGCTCCTGATGGAGCTGAGAACCTCCAGATCCATGGAGCTGGGATGCTCCTGATGGAGCTGAGAACCTCCAGATCCATGGAGCTGGGATGCTCCTGATGGAGCTGAGAACCTCCAGATCCATGGAGCTGGGATGCTCCTCGTGGAGCTGAGAACCTCCAGATCCATGGAGCTGGGATGCTCCTGATGGATCCGAGAACCTCCAGATCCATGGAGCTGGGATGCTCCTGATGGATCCGAGAACCTCCAGATCCATGGAGCTGGGATGCTCCTGATGGAGCTGAGAACCTCCAGATCCATGGAGCTGGGATGCTCCTGATGGAGCTGAGAACCTCCAGATCCATGGAGCTGGGATGCTCCTGATGGAGCTGAGAACCTCCAGCCCCATGGAGCTGGGATGCTCCTGATGGAGCTGAGAACCTCCAGATCCATGGAGCTGGGATGCTCCTGATGGAGCTGAGAACCTCCAGATCCATGGAGCTGGGATGCTCCTGATGGAGCTGAGAACCTCCAGATCCATGGAGCTGGGATGCTCCTCGTGGAGCTGAGAACCTCCAGATCCATGGAGCTGGGATGCTCCTGATGGATCCGAGAACCTCCAGATCCATAGAGCTGGGATGCTCCTGATGGAACTGAGAACCTCCAGATCCATGGAGCTGGGATGCTCCTGATGGATCCGAGAACCTCCAGATCCATGGAGCTGGGATGCTCCTGATGGATCCGAGAACCTCCAGATCCATGGAGCTGGGATGCTCCTCGTGGAGCTGAGAACCTCCAGATCCATGGAGCTGGGATGCTCCTAGTGGAGCTGAGAACCTCCAGATCCATGGAGCTGGGATGCTCCTGATGGAGCTGAGAACCTCCAGATCCATGGAGCTGGGATGCTCCTCGTGGAGCTGAGAACCTCCAGATCCATGGAGCTGGGATGCTCCTGATGGAGCTGAGAACCTCCAGATCCATAGAGCTGGGATGCTCCTGATGGAGCTGAGAACCTCCAGATCCATGGAGCTGGGATGCTCCTGATGGAGCTGAGAACCTCCAGATCCATGGAGCTGGGATGCTCCTGGTGGAGCTGAGAACCTCCAGATCCATGGAGCTGGGATGCTCCTGATGGAGCTGAGAACCTCCAGATCCATGGAGCTGGGATGCTCCTGGTGGAGCTGAGAACCTCCAGATCCATGGAGCTGGGATGCTCCTCGTGGAGCTGAGAACCTCCAGATCCATGGAGCTGGGATGCTCCTGATGGAGCTGAGAACCTCCAGATCCATGGAGCTGGGATGCTCCTGGTGGAGCTGAGAACCTCCAGATCCATGGAGCTGGGATGCTCCTCGTGGAGCTGAGAACCTCCAGATCCATGGAGCTGGGATGCTCCTGATGGATCCGAGAACCTCCAGATCCATAGAGCTGGGATGCTCCTGATGGATCCGAGAACCTCCAGATCCATGGAGCTGGGATGCTCCTCATGGAGCCGAGAACCTCCAGATCCATGGAGCTGGGATGCTCCTGATGGAGCTGAGAACCTCCAGCCCCATGGAGCTGGCCGGTGGGACGGATCGGCGGCTCCAGCTCCTCTCCGGTGGCTCCCGGGGTGGGGCCTGTTCCTCACGGGAGCTTCTCCTGCTGCTGCTCCTGCTCAGGGTTGACGTCTGAAGGCATCTACCGCAAGAGCGGCCAGAATTCCAAGACCACCAGCCTCCTGGAGACCCTGCGGCGAGACGCCCGCGGCGTCCGCTTGAAGGAGGGCGACCACCACGTGGACGACGTCGCCAACACCCTCAAACGCTTCTTCCGCGAGCTCCGGGACGGCGTCTTCACCCAGCGGTGGGGCCCGGCCTGGCTGAGGGCCGCGGGTGAGCTTCCCCCGGTGGGACGGGGAGGGAGAGGTGGGACTTGGGGTCTTCTCCAGCCTTTCCTCGGACGCTCGTTCCCGGCGGGAGAGGTGGAGGAGAACATGTGGATTCCACGGGTTCTTCTCGGCTGGCTCCGCGGGAACATGTGGAGATGGGAGGGTTGCAGCTTCGCGGTGCTGGGAGGGTCTGGTCGCATGGAGGTGGGATGGTCCCACCACGTGGAGCTGGGATGGTCCCACCACGTGGAGCTGGGATGGTCCCACCGTGTGGAGCTGGGATGGTCCCACCGTGTGGAGCTGGGATGGTCCCACCGTGTGGAGCTGGGATGGTCCCACCCTGTGGAGCTGGGATGGTCCCACCACGTGGAGCTGGGATGGTCCCACCATGTGGAGCTGGGATGGTCCCACCATGTGGAGCTGGGATGGTCCCACCCTGTGGAGCTGGGATGGTCCCACCATGTGGAGCTGGGATGGTCCCACCATGTGGAGCTGGGATGGTCCCACCGTGTGGAGCTGGGATGGTCCCACCCTGTGGAGCTGGGATGGTCCCACCATGTGGAGCTGGGATGGTCCCACCGTGTGGAGCTGGGATGGTCCCACCCTGTGGAGCTGGGATGGACCCACCACGTGGAGCTGGGATGGTCCCACCACGTGGAGCTGGGATGGTCCCACCATGTGGAGCTGGGATGGTCCCACCGTGTGGAGCTGGGATGGTCCCACCGTGTGGAGCTGGGATGGTCCCACCGTGTGGAGTTGGGATGGTCCCACCGTGTGGAGCTGGGATGGTCCCACCGTGTGGAGCTGGGATGGTCCCACCGTGTGGAGTTGGGATGGTCCCACCATGTGGAGCTGGGATGGTCCCACCATGTGGAGTTGGGATGGTCCCACCATGTGGAGCTGGGATGGTCCCACCATGTGGAGTTGGGATGGTCCCACCATGTGGAGCTGGGATGGTCCCACCGTGTGGAGCTGGGATGGTCCCACCGTGTGGAGTTGGGATGGTCCCACCATGTGGAGCTGGGATGGTCCCACCGTGTGGAGTTGGGATGGTCCCACCGTGTGGAGCTGGGATGGTCCCACCATGTGGAGCTGGGATGGTCCCACCCTGTGGAGTTGGGATGGTCCCACCATGTGGAGCTGGGATGGTCCCACCATGTGGAGCTGGGATGGTCCCACCGTGTGGAGCTGGGATGGTCCCACCGTGTGGAGCTGGGATGGTCCCACCGTGTGGAGCTGGGATGGTCCCACCCTGTGGAGCTGGGATGGTCCCACCATGTGGAGCTGGGATGGTCCCACCACGTGGAGCTGGGATGGTCCCACCATGTGGAGCTGGGATGGTCCCACCATGTGGAGCTGGGATGGTCCCACCCTGTGGAGTTGGGATGGTCCCACCGTGTGGAGCTGGGATGGTCCCACCCTGTGGAGCTGGGATGGTCCCACCCTGTGGAGCTGGGATGGTCCCACCATGTGGAGCTGGGATGGTCCCACCATGTGGAGCTGGGATGGTCCCACCATGTGGAGCTGGGATGGTCCCACCGTGTGGAGCTGGGATGGTCCCACCATGTGGAGCTGGGATGGTCCCACCATGTGGAGCTGGGATGGTCCCACCATGTGGAGCTGGGATGGTCCCACCATGTGGAGCTGGGATGGTCCCACCACGTGGAGCTGGGATGGTCCCACCACGTGGAGCTGGGATGGTCCCACCGTGTGAAGCTGGGATGGTCCCACCCTGTGGAGCTGGGATGGTCCCACCGTGTGGAGCTGGGATGGTCCCACCCTGTGGAGCTGGGATGGTCCCACCATGTGGAGCTGGGATGGTCCCACCATGTGGAGCTGGGATGGTCCCACCACGTGGAGCTGGGATGGTCCCACCACGTGGAGCTGGGATGGTCCCACCACGTGGAGCTGGGATGGTCCCACCATGTGGAGCTGGGAAGTTCCACTGCTGGGATGCTCCTCGTGGAGCTGAGAACCTCCAGATCCATGGAGCTGGGATGCTCCTGATGGATCCGAGAACCTCCATCCCCAGGGTGGGGCAGCAGGGTCCGAGGTGGGTCTGGATGGTGGCCTCGTGGATCTGAACCTCCTTCTCTCGCAGCTCTGGAGGACCAAGAGGAGAAGATCGGCGAGTACCGGCGTCTCCTGGGCTCCCTCCCCACCGTGAACCGAGCCACCTTGAAGACCCTCATCAACCACCTCTTCCGGTACGGCACGAGCGGTGCCTCCGTGGTGGGACCCCAACCCGTCTTCTTCTCGGTGCCGGGGTGGAGGACACCCCACCCCATTCCATGGGTCACATCCCCAAGAAGAAAAGGATTGGGGTTTGGACGTGGACCCTGAGCTCCACGTCCCGTTTGGGGGGGTCTCCGGGGAGCTTCTCCGGAGCTGGTATCACCGCCGGGTTCCTCGCAGGGTCCAGCTCTTCTCCGGGGAGAACCAGATGACCACGCACAACTTGGCCATCGTCTTCGGGCCGACGCTCTTCCAGACGGACGGCAAGGACCACAAGGCCGGCCGCGTGGTGGAGGACCTCATCGGCCACTACGTGGAGATCTTCAACGTGGGTTCCTCCAGCTCTGGAGGGAAGAGGAGACGGGTCGGGGCCAGGGTTGGACGTCCCGTGGGGTTGTGGAGGTGGGAAGAGGAGACGGGGAGAAGGTGGATCCGCTCCTCCAGCTTTGGAGATGAAGGGTGGGAGGTCCCCGCAGAGCCTGGAGGTGGTGGGCGTGGGACTTGGGGGCGGTTTTGGTCATCGCCGAGGGCTCCTTGGACGTCTCCACCTCGCAGGTGGATGACCTGGAGATGAAGAAGCAGCAGGACGAGATCGTGGCCATCATGAAGATGCGGGAGGCGGCGTCCAGCGGGACTCAGGTGAGCCGGGACCTGAGGACCTTCCTCACCACCCGAGGCCTCCAGCATCTCCTGGAGGTGCCCCGGGAGGAGATGTCCACGTCGGGTTGGGGGGATCCACCCCGAGAGCGAGAAGCCGCGGGTTGAAGGGGTCTCCTCGTCGTCCTCCAGCAAGCCGGGGACTTCATCTGCACCGTCTACCTGGAGGAGAAGAAGACGGAGGCCGAGCAGCACGTCAAGGTGGGCGGTGGGACAGGGACCTCCTGGCGTGGCCGTGGCCGGAACAGGAGGAGGTTCTGGGTGGAATGAGGTGGGAGAGGCCTCGGGAAGGGGCTGGAGAAGACCCGTTGGTGCCTCCATCGGCGGCAGATCCCGGGCAGCATGACAGCCGAGGAGCTGACCTTCCAGATCCTGGAGAGGAGGAACGTGGGGATGAAGGAGAAGGATTATTGGAGCTGCTTTGAGGTCAACGAGAGGGAGGAGGCAGGTGGGTCTGGGGAGAGGAGGAGGTGGAGATGGAGATGGAGATGGAGATGGAGATGGAGATGGAGATGGAGATGGAGATGGAGAGGGAGATGGAGATGGAGATGGAGATGGAGATGGAGATGGGGATGGAGATGGAGATGGAGATGGGGATGGAGATGGGGATGGAGATGGAGATGGGGATGGAGATGGGGATGGGGATGGAGATGGAGATGGGGATGGGGATGGAGATGGAGATGGGGATGGAGATGGGGATGGAGATGGAGATGGAGATGGAGATGGGGATGGAGATGGGGATGGGGATGGGGATGGGGATGGAGATGGGGATGGAGATGGAGATGGGGATGGGGATGGGGATGGAGATGGAGATGGGGATGGAGATGGGGATGGGGATGGAGATGGAGATGGGGATGGGGATGGAGATGGAGATGGGGATGGAGATGGAGATGGAGATGGGGATGGAGATGGAGATGGAGATGGAGATGGAGATGGAGATGGGGATGGAGATGGGGATGGGGATGGAGATGGGGATGGGGATGGAGATGGGGATGGAGATGGAGATGGGGATGGAGATGGAGATGGAGATGGAGATGGGGATGGAGATGGGGATGGGGATGGAGATGGGGATGGAGATGGGGATGGAGATGGGGATGGGGATGGGGATGGAGATGGAGATGGGGATGGGGATGGGGATGGAGATGGGGATGGGGATGGGGATGGAGATGGAGATGGGGATGGGGATGGAGATGGGGATGGAGATGGAGATGGAGATGGGGATGGAGATGGGGATGGAGATGGGGATGGAGATGGGGATGGGGATGGAGATGGGGATGGGGATGGAGATGGAGATGGGGATGGAGATGGAGATGGAGATGGGGATGGAGATGGGGATGGGGATGGAGATGGGGATGGGGATGGAGATGGGGATGGAGATGGAGATGGGGATGGAGATGGAGATGGAGATGGAGATGGGGATGGAGATGGGGATGGGGATGGAGATGGGGATGGAGATGGGGATGGAGATGGGGATGGGGATGGAGATGGGGATGGAGATGGGGATGGAGATGGGGATGGGGATGGGGATGGAGATGGAGATGGGGATGGAGATGGAGATGGAGATGGGGATGGAGATGGAGATGGAGATGGAGATGGGGATGGAGATGGGGATGGGGATGGAGATGGGGATGGGGATGGAGATGGGGATGGAGATGGAGATGGGGATGGAGATGGAGATGGAGGATGGAGATGGGGATGGAGATGGGGATGGGGATGGAGATGGGGATGGAGATGGGGATGGAGATGGGGATGGGGATGGAGATGGGGATGGAGATGGGGATGGAGATGGGGATGGGGATGGGGATGGAGATGGAGATGGGGATGGGGATGGAGATGGGGATGGAGATGGAGATGGAGATGGGGATGGAGATGGGGATGGGATGGGATGGGGAGATGGGGATGGAGATGGGGATGGGGATGGGGATGGAGATGGAGATGGAGATGGAGATGGAGATGGGGATGGGGATGGGGATGGGGATGGGGATGGGGATGGGGATGGGGATGGGGATGGGGATGGGATGGGGATGGGGATGGGGATGGGGATGGGGATGGGGATGGGGATGGGGATGGGGATGGGGATGGGGGATGGGGATGGAGATGGGGATGGAGATGGAGTGGGGGATGGGGATGGAGATGGGGATGGAGATGGAGATGGAGATGGGGATGGAGATGGGGATGGGAGATGGGGATGGGGATGGAGATGGGGATGGGGATGGGGATGGAGATGGGGATGGAGATGGGGATGGAGATGGGGATGGAGATGGAGATGGAGATGGGGGATGGAGATGGGGATGGAGATGGGGATGGGGATGGAGATGGAGATGGGGATGGGGGATGGGAGATGGGGATGGGATGGGGATGAGAGTGGGGATGGAGATGGGGATGGAGATGGGGATGGAGATGGAGATGGTGATGGGGTTGGGGATGGGGATGGGGTGGGGTTGGGGATGGGGATGGGGATGGTGATGGGGGATGGAGATGGGGATGGAGTTGGGGATGGAGTTGGGGATGGTGATGGAGATGGGGATGGAGATGGGGATGGGGTTGGGATGGGATGGGGATGGGGATGGGGATGGGGATGGGGATGGGGATGGGGATGGGGATGGAGATGGTGATGGGGATGGAGATGGGGTGGGTGGGTGGGATGGGATGGGATGGTGATGGGGATGGGATGGTGATGGGTTGGGGATGGGGATGGGGATGGGGATGGGGATGGGGGATGGGAGATGGGGATGGAGATGGGGATGGGGGATGGAGATGGGGGATGGGGATGGAGACGGTGATGGAGATGGAGATGCAAATAGGGATGTAGATGGAGATGAGAGATGGAGATGAGGACTGAGTGAAGATAGAAATAGAGGTGGAGATGAGGATGGGTTTGGTGAGCAAGACAGACACTGGTAGGCTCCCTGGACTCACGTGTGACCCCCTCTCCGGTGGCTTCCAGCCTCCGGGAGCACCGCGTGACCCGTGTCCGTGTCCCTGTCCCCCCAGAACGGCCCCTGCACTACTCGGAGAAGGTTCTTCCCATTGTCCATGGCCTGGGAACCGAGAGCTACCTGGTGGTGAAGAAGCAGCTGGGCATGGAGAGCATGCTGGTCCATCTCGGTGAGGAACCCAATGGGAGAGGAGAGGGGAGGGGTGGGATGGGGATGGGGATGGAGATGGAGACGGAGATGGGGATGGAGACGGAGATGGAGATGGAGATGGAGATGCAGATAGGGATGGAGATGGAGATGGAGATGGAGATGGAGATGGAGATGGAGACGGGGATGGGGATGGAGACGGAGATGGAGATCGAGATGGAGATGCAGATGGGGATGGAGATGGAGATGGAGATGGAGATGGAGATGGAGACGGGGATGGGGATGGAGACGGAGATGGAGATCGAGATGGAGATGCAGATGGGGATGGAGATGGAGATGGAGATGGAGATGGAGATGGAGATGGGGATGGGGATGGGGATGGAGATGGAGATGGAGATGGAGATGGAGATGGAGACGGGGATGGAGATGGAGATGGAGACAGAGATCGAGATGGAGATGGGGATGGAGATGGAGATGCAGATGGGGATGGAGATGGAGATGCAGATGGAGATGGAGATGGAGATGGAGATGGAGATGGAGAACGAGATCGAGATGGAGATGGGGATGGAGATGGAGATGCAGATGGGGATGGAGATGGAGATGGAGATGGAGATCGAGATGGAGATGCAGATGGGGATGGAGATGGAGATGGAGATGGAGATGGAGACGGGGATGGAGATGGAGATGGAGACAGAGATCGAGATGGAGATGGGGATGGAGATGGAGAGTGAGATGGGGATGGAGATATAAATAGGGACTGGAAAAGGAAAGAGGACAGGGATAGCGCTGCGGAAGCGGGTTCCGGCTGGACCCCAGGCCCTTGTGGGGGTCCCTGAACCCCGTGGTGGGGTCAGAGCTCCTCAAGCCCACGCTCCCAGCCAGCCGAGCGGACGACTGCAAACACGGGATGATGAAATTCCGGGAGGAGAGGAACCTGCTGGGACTCGGCCTCAGCACCGGCTTCCACGACCGCTACTTCATCCTCAACCACCGCTGCCTGCGCCTCTACAAGGAAGTGCGGGTGAGCCCTTCCCTTCCCCGTTTCCCTTCATTTCTCTTCCCTCTTTCCCCTTCCCCCAATCCCTTCCCTTTGTTTCCCTTCCTATCCCATCTCCATCCCCATCCCTATCTCCATGCCCATCTCCATCTCCATCTCATCCACATCTCCATCCCCATCTCCATCCCCATCTCCATCTCCATCCCCATCCCCATCCCCATCCCCGTCTCCATCTCCATCCACATCTCCATCCCCATCTCCATCCCCATCTCCATCCCATCCCCATCTCCATCTCCATCTCCATCTCCATCTCCATCTCCATCTCCATCTCCATCTCCATCCCCATCTCCATCTCCATCTCCATCCCCATCCCCATCTCCATCCCCATCTCCATCCCCATCTCCATCCCCATCTCCATCTCCATCTCCATC